>JAPQWV010005046.1:0-23352 GCA_027422505.1 Craterostigma plantagineum | reverse complement strand
TTATACATGTATGCATATCAGAAGGTTGAGTGATGTCCATAATTTCGGGCATGTTATTAGGCATCGTGGTTGGGTGGATCATATGTTGAAGATGCATCTGGATCACTGAATGGAGAATTGACCATCCCCATGGCAAATGGTGCGATTCTTAGACTTATTTATCAGAGGTTGCTAACTTAATAGCTCAGTGATGTCCATAACTTGATGCTGCTTCACATCTCCTTTTCATATTGACAGAGAACCGACAAGGAATTCACGACCATCTCGTAACGCTCATTAACCATATAAAAAGTGCGATGGAGTTGCATAAACTGTGACAAATACTGATCAAAGTCCTGCAGAACTGATACGGGCAGATTGATGGAATCAAGGTTGTAAATGATTACTCCTATGTTAACTTTGCACGATTGTTGAACAGGAACATATGCATGTGATGCTGTCTTACAAATGATGAAATTCCTCGTACTAAGGAACCTCATGATCTCTTTAGCACGCTCATCCTGCTTCGCAATTTTATCTGATCGTTCAGGTTCTGCGAGATCATTATGGTACAGATGGATTTGCTCAGAGTGACTTGAAGTATTTTTCAAACTCCTTTCGAGGAATTTGATTCATTGCAAGAAGCATATGAAGGTCTGATACGCTGCTCTCCTTCTTATTGATGTCATCGACTCTTAAACCCTCTGTCATTATGAAAATCTTTTTTCAAGCAAGTCAGCGTCAAATTCCAAATAATTCTATATGTTTCTTTGTCTGAGAAAGTAAGGCTCGACATTTTGTGGAGTTAGGACATATCGTGGGTCATAACCACTAGTGAATCCATGGGATCAGAGAAAGAAAGTATATTACGTTTCACGGTGAATCCCCAACGTCTGCACGTTGGTTGCAAGAAACTGAAATCTCACCCGAAATAGCCAAAATGCTGAGGTGGCATTCGTCAGGACAACCTTGGGTGGATTACAGGAATCATTCTCCTAATCGCTACTCTTTTGGGGGTAAAATTTTTGCTATTTTTTTCTTTCTTGTCTATCATAGCACACAAAATGAGTCAATCTCACATGGAGCTATTGGGTACCTATTCATTTAACTCTCGGCGGCTAACCATAACATTATAAGATCGTATCTGTTGCAGATCGTCTTCCTCTGCAACATGCCTCTCACCAAGGACACACTTTCTGTACTCCAATGTCAAGCTTGACTGATTAAATCCTTGCCTTGCCCACCATTGTTATGTTCATTCTGCAGTGAAGTGTCTTAATTTCATACCAATGACCAAATGATTGAGGAGAAATGACAGAAATTGAAACTATTTTGCGGTTTTATTTTTGCCTCTGAGCAATTTCTTGCTCCACTTGGAATCTTTATCTTGCCTGTCATTGTTTATCGTTTTTTTGTTTTATGTTTGCTGGAATCAAACAAATGAATAGCGGACGCAGAATTGAAACAACATATTTTTTATTTTTATAATTTTTCTGGAAATTTGTTCATACGGGTCGAAACTCGATGCCTTCGACGGTAAGCCCGCATTTTCCTGAGGGCTATGAATCTCGATAAACCACGCTTCTACATCATCGCCGTCTCGTCTTGCTCGAAATTCTTTTTAACGTAGAACTTTCCTAATTCTATCTCCATCCATCCGTCGCATCTCTTTCTTGCAACCTTCCCAGTTTCCCGCGATTCGAAAAAAAAACGATTTGCTCTAGCCCCCGTGGAATCGTTCCTTAAAATTCTCACCATGGTGTTCGAAGACTTCAGGGCGTCGATTTTCTCGAGCCAAAACACCAAATAAACCGAGTAGTAAGTGTCTTCGAAAGCATTCTCAATTTGACTTTCCTTGATGTGAATCCACCCAATCGACCTTAGCTTTGCGACCTCGCCGAATCTGTATTTGAAGATGGAATCGAAGAATCGTCAGCAATAATTTTTTGTCCCTAATGTTTGGGGTATGAGACATTTTTACTCCTGGTTACGAGATGTCAATTTCAGTGCCAAGCTAGCGATTTTATATCGTTATGGTTTTTGGTTAATTTAGACAGATTTTAGTGGCCCTGAATTACGAACCGTTTTGGTCCCACGTTCTTCGGCCAAAAACGGTTCGTAATTCAGACTGGTTCACTTGGTTAAATAAAGGAAAAACGACATTTTTAGTCCCCAATGTTCGAGGCATGGGCGTTTCGGTCCCCATATTTCGAGGTGCCACTTTTAGTCCCTAATATTAGCGATTTCGGGTGTTTTGATCCTCAATTCACGTAATAACTAATTTAGATGGAATTTAACGCATGACAGCACACGATCTCTTTTAACTTGAACTAACACCTCATGACTCATCATCTTCTTCAACTAAACGCACACGTGAGCATCATTACGCATCATATTTAACTCATTTTCAGGTTGTCGAACCTTTCCTAAATATGATGTATAATGATGTTCATGTGCGTCAAAATCGAAGGAAAAGATCAGTTATGAGGTTTTACATCGAGTAAAAGGAGATCATGAGCTCTCACATGTTATAAATTGCGTGTAAATTAGCGATTAAATAATCGAGGGACCAAAAATGTCCAAAATCAAGAAAATTTGGGATTAAAATGGCACCTCGAAACATGGGGACCATAAACACCCGTGCCTCAAACATTGGGACTAAAAATATCGTTCACCCTTAAATAATCATGGAACTAAAAACGGCACAGAAATCAATATCATTGGTGAGTGTTCGTTTTGGAACATATGGGATCGAAAACGGCCGTACCCAAAAAAATTGTAGACTTAGCAATGTCATTCGCCCCCCATAAAAACATACTAGCAAGAAAATAAAAAAAAAAAAGGGTCGGAAAACAAACCTCGACAGTTCATGCGCAGCGTAATCCCAACAAGCCCTCCACGAAATAAGAAGCTCCCTCGCTCCGATCATGAAGCACTTCTTACCGTTCCTACCGTCGAGAGAAAAGCTCTGTTCGTTCGAACACCCAAGTCAAGCGAAGGCTTCGTCGACGTTCGAAGAACGAAAGAAAAACTCCAAGGAAAAAAGAAAAAAGCGCATTCGGAAAGTTACCATTTTGCCCCCGTCGATGAGGACGGGCTTTCCGACAAGGCTAAAGAAAAGACCTTTCTTGTCTCGGACATCGACGGGCCAAAACGACGACCTCGACAGAATTTCCCGATAATCGCTCGGCAAGAATTTTTCCCATACTATGTTCGACTCTGAAGCCGATTTAAACGCCTTCGAAACAAGCGTCGCCCTCGAAGCGTCGGCGGGCGACCAAGTGTGGGATATTATCTCTGATATGCATACTTCTGGCAATCTTTCAAAAGGGTCCATTTTTTTTCTCTTTTAAGACATTATAAATTGCTATATCTTCTTATATCAAGTATTTGCTGGATACAGAGACAAGTGTTATTAGTTGGTGGGTGTGTATCTCTTTGTCATGGTGTTAGTGAAAGTTGAACAACCTAATGACCTTTTGGTCAATTGGATAGCGTCAGTGTCAAGATTGGTGGGACTTCTTTGTGGTTTTGTTAAACGAATTAATTGACTTAGTTTAGATTGTAATGATCTTAATTACAAGTCGTTTTCGTATGTTTAAACTACAGTAAAGGCAAGAGCGCAGTTGTCAGTTTCCACACCTGATTGTTTTCGTATGTTTAATTTAAACTACATGAAAGGCAAGAGCTCAGTTTCCACACGTAGCTTGATTAATTAATAGTTGTACATCCAATATACTCTCGACACATAGAAAGTAATGTATGTTTCTTTATTATTCATGTTTCTTTACGTTAGTCGTGATGCTTCTTTTCTATATACAACGAGACATGAACAAAAGTTGGTGGTTTTTAAGATATGTGATCAAAGTGATTAATTTTACACGGGTTCAGTTCAAATGTTGTTAGTGCTGCAATTTATTTATTTATTTTATTTACGATCTCGAGGTATCCCCACACAGCCCGGCTATGGGCTAACCGCCACACATTCCTGAGGTGGGACTAATCCCGAGGGACTAGATACGTTCCAAACCCACCCGACAACGATAGCCACATGACCTCCTAGCCACATGACCTTTAAAGCATCCCCTCAACCACTAGGTCAAGGGGTCATTGGCAGTGCTGCAATTTATTTGTTAACATGAATCTATGTTATTTTTTACGATGAGAAGTCCTAGACAAAGATGCCTTTTATAACAAAAAAGTATTGTAAAGAGGCTGTGTTTTTACAAAAATTATTAGTCAAAGGCTATTTACTTCATTAGTTAATTCCACAATTCAACATTATAATAATGAGATTCTATTTAATGTAGTACTTTTTATTAAATAGTCTTACTACATAGAAAATGAAAAAAAGAATGTGTTACGCGTAATGGTTCATTCAAACTCATTTTTGGATCTGAAGCCCGTAAACTCCTCAATGTAAAGCCCGAAAAAAAAAAAACAAGTCGAGTCGAGATACCCAAATCAATAGTTTATATTATGAACCCCATAATCAAGGTTATCCGTTTCAACATCTAAATTCAAACATAGTAAAATATGTAATAACCTTTCTTGTCTGATTTTCTGCCTTTTCCGTGTTTTCTCTACTGATTTTGAGTCAAACAGCGAAATTATCACAGAAAAAAAAAAGAAAAAAGAATCAAACCCTAAAAATTACATGCCACGATAATTTCTCTCTATATAAATGCGTGTGTGATTTCTTTAGCTTTGGCCATCACCATTCATCCATCGAAGAATCACAAAATGAAGCTGTGTTCAAAGAAAGATAACTCCACCATGCTAACTTACTTTCTCATTCTAACGAGTATATTAACGTCTTCTTCTTACAAGGAGCAGTGGCAAAGGTATGTTTCTTCACTGATGAATGCAAGGTCTCCGTGTACAATAAGATCGAAGGCTCACAAATGTTAGTCCATTGCGCATCTAAGGACGACGATCTTGGAAACCATACGCTTGCTCACGACGAACAAGTTCATTGGGAATTTTGTTCAAACATTTTCCTTAGGACTTTGTATTTCTGCAGACTCACTTGGGGCTCGACGAGCAAGGCTTTCGAAGTCTACAACACAAACATTGGGAGGATTTGTCCCGATAGTTTTTGCCAATGGGCAGCACGTAAAGATGGGATTTACTTATATTATCAACGTGAGGGGGAAAATGATCCCAGATATCACTTGAAGGTGTCCTGGAATTAGTTATATGGTTGTAAAGATGTTTATGCTAATCTCTTATAGGTTGAGAGATAATAATAATAACGATGATGATATTTCCAACTATTTCTTTGTTGGTCCATTTGGATAGACATGATATGGTTTTAATCTTGTTTGATTTGAACAATCCTTGTGTATGTTTAGGGAGGGCTTGTGTAACCTCACATATATACTATTATATATAAAATGCATGAAAATACCGTTTTCTAATTGATCAATTCATCCCCTTGCAATTGGTAATTTTTCGCTTAAGTAAGCTATCTCAATTTCAGCATAGTTTAAGCATCATACTATATAGCTATGATTGTAAATCTATAAGATGATTTTAGTAGGATCATAATGATGAGCTCTTTTATTCATTGCAAGGTGGAAGCTTGTTTCCTCAAAATTAAGGGATTCAATTTTAAAATCAACAAGTGATAGGTGATTGCCTCTTTCATATATTAATTAACTTGAGTGAGTTAGAATTATCAGATGTGGGATATAAATCACTGCATGCCCCCGTATGAAACACGTATTCTAATCCCGTTGTTTCAGCCCTATACCCAAATTTCTTTTTATACTAGTAAGCCCTTAATCGAGTCTATCCATATGCATAGTCAAATACTTTCAACACTACTTTTTTACCACACCCTACACAAGTAAATAAAATTAATTGGTAGTGGGTAATGTTATTAAGTGATATATTAAAAATAGAATGATGTAGCTATGATGAGGTTAAGGGCGATATGTTTAATAACTTTTTTAATAGTTTCTAATGCAGAAAAAATCTGATTGCAGTTTTTATCCACCCTATCCTCGTTATAAAAGAGTATAGGTTTGCTATATGATTTGCTGCCTTTTCTGTGATATCTTCGCTGATTTAAGTCAAAAGACCCAAATCTAATTCATCGAATATAAAAAGGAAGAAAAATTACAACAATAAATACTATTCCACGGCAATCCGATATATTTATCTATATACATGACTATTTCGTTTAGCTTGAGTCATCAAATCATCCATCGCACAATCACACATCATGATCTTGTGCTTAAAGAAAATTGCATCACTTACTTTCTCATTCTAATTTTCTTCCAAGGTGCAGTCGCAAAAGTATGTTTCTTCACGCCTAAACACAAGGTCGCCGTGTACAATAAGATCGAAGGCTCACAAATGTTAGTCCATTGCGCATCTAAGGACGACGATCTTGGAAACCGTACGCTTGCTCACGACGAACAAGTTCATTGGGAATTTTGTATGCAAGTTTTCCTTAGGACTTTGTATTTCTGTAGACTCACTTGGGGCTCGACGAGCAAGGCTTTCGAAGTCTTTAACGTGAACGTTGGGAGGATTTGTCCTGGTCATTTTTGCCAATGGGCAGCACGTAAAGAAGGGATATATTTGTATTATCAACGTGATGGGGAATATGATCCCAGATTTCACTTGAAGGTGTCCTGGAATTAGTTATGATGGTAGTGAAGTTCATATTTTTATGTTGTGTGCTACCTCTTGAATGAGATAGAGATCTGGAAAACATAATAATACTAATTAATAAATCGAGTGATATTTCGACTGTTTCGTTGTTGATCCTCCTCGTTCTAATCGTGTTATGTTGGAATAATCCTTATATATGTTTAGGGATTAATGACTAATAAATCACATGTTCTAAATGTATTTCCATACTTTGAATGTAAAAATGAAATATTTATTGGTAATTGTTGAGATAGGCGAGCCATCACCTCGCCGGAGTCGCCGGAAAAGTCGCCGGAGTGAAGCTAGGTCGAACCGGATTGGACTGAGCTGAAGAGAGTGGAGAATTGATGAAGTTATGTTGCGAGCTACAACAGCCATTGGATCGAAGTGGCGCGTTATCGAAGGGACAAGATTAAATGCAGGAAGTTTAAATGTGGATCGTCAGATGACGCTCAAAGGGCATCAATGGCTCAGATTAAAACCTAAGTGATGAAGCGGATTGATAATCTCAGCCCTTAGATCGCGATCGGACGGCGCAGACTAAAAGTGACAATTCACTTATAGAGTTGTCATGCGACTCTCATGTACTCACGCACAACAGCAAGGCCACGTGGCGCGACGTAGTGCGTTCGATCGGATGAAAACAAGCGGCTAGGATTAAACCGCGAAGCATGCTTTAAAGGTGATCTTCAGTGTATAAATAGCAGTAATGCGAATTCGACCTAGCATCTTTGCGAGTCCGTAGTTTCTTATAGAGTGAGAATCACAGAGAGCTGTAAACGCGAAAAGTGTAGAGGGCACGGCATACTGTAACTTTCGTGTTGTGATTAATAAGAAAGGAGGCTCGATTGATCCGTGGAGTAGGCCTAAAGTCGAGGCCGAACCACGTAAATCTGTTTTTGGTGTGTGTGTGTTTGGGTGCTTAATTTCGATTCTATTGAGCTTCTCATTGCTCAATTCGATCCTAATTGATTGCATACACTAAAAATACATTGAATCCTCATTCGAGAGGTGCCATTTTCTTAACAGTAATCAATTAATTCCATTTGTTCTGATTTCTCAAGTGAAAGATAGTAATTAGTGGCATAAATGTTGTGTTATATAACTGTATTTAGTCAATATTCCATAACCTAAGAGTTAGCACTGTTGAACCTAATTCATAATTCTACGAAGTAAGTATTATAATGTGTTTGGTGTGTGATTTGTGTGTTTGGTGTGTGGTTTGCGTGTTTGGTGTGTGGTTTAGTTTTTCTTAATTTGGATTAAGTTTGTGGAGTGTGTATATAGCCCATGTACTTATCATTTGAAATCATCTCATTTGAATTAATCATCTTCTCTGAATATATTTAGCCTTCTTATTTCTTACGGTATCAAATACCAACATTGGTATCAGAGCTATGGCGATGAACAGCTCGCTTACGGTTCCTGTATTGGATGGAAAAAATTACAATAGGTGGGCGGCTCAGATGAAAGTCCTCTTCGACTACCACGAATTGCTAGAGATCGTGGAGAAAGGCTTCGATGAAGTCAAGGATACCGCCACCGATCCAGAGAAGGTTATTTATCGTGAAAGTAAGAAAAAAGATAAGAAGGCGTTGTTCCTTATTCAACAGGGAGCAACTGATGAGGTGTTCGAGAAGATCAAGCAGCAACAACGTCAAAAAAAGCCTGGGAAATTCTTATGACAGCATACCAAGGAGATGACAAGGTAAAGAAAGTCCGACTCCAGACGCTAAGGCGACAATACGAAAGCTCGCAGATGGAGGCTACTGAATCAGTGTCAACCTACATAAGTCGACTGCTGCTTTTGACAAATCAAATGAAGATGTACGGTGGGAAGCTAGACGACGAGACCATCGTTGAGAAGATTCTACGTTCACTAACAAACGAATTCGACCACATAGTGGTAGCCATTGAAGAAGCACATGACCTGTCAAAGATGTCTGTGGATGCATTGACCGGTACCCTACAAGCCCATGAACAACGTATGGTTGAGAAGAAAACGAAGAACGTCGCTGAGCAAGCTTTACAAGTCCAACCATCTGGTGATTCCAAAACACAACAATCCAACTCTCGTGGTCGAGGACGAGGTCGAGGCCGAGGCCGAGGTGGCCGATATGGTAATGGCGGTGGCTATAGTAACAATCGTGGTGATAATCAGGAGCAAGCCAACCGCAATCAAATAACAAGAGGCCGTGGCCGTGGACGTGGTAGAGGACGGTATGAAAAGTCTAACGTTGAATGTTATAATTGTCATAAATTTGGGCATTATGCAAATGAGTGTAGATACAAAGACAATGACCAGCGGGCTAACTGCACACAACAAGATGAAGAAGGAAACCATGCTCTCTTGATGGTCACTTCAGGCAACAAGGAATTATCAGACTATCACGTGGTTTCTTGATACCAGGTGTACAAACCATATGTGCGGTAAAAAGGAGTTATTTGCAGAGCTTGACGAATCTTTCAAATCAAGTGTCAAATTTGCAGATGATACGAGCATACCTGTTATGGGTATTGGGCAAATCCTCATCAACCTAAAGAATGGCGATCAGAAGTATATATCAGACGTATTCTATGTACCAGGCCTAAAGACGAACTTGCTGAGTATTGGACAACTATCTGAAAAGGGGTATGATATGTCACTATGTGGTGGAAATTTTTCTGTGTGCGACAAAAGAGGTACTCTAATTCTTTCAGCCCCTATGACAAAGAATCAGATGTTTCAAATCAACATTTCTCGTGGTGCTTATAAGTGTCTTAGTGCTGTTACAAAAAATGAGTCTTGGTTATGGCACTTACGGTTTGGACATCTAAACTTTCAAAGTTTAAAGATGCTTTCTCAAGAAAAATTGGTGAAGGGTTTGCCATCTATTCAACACCCAGAACAAATTTGTGAAGCATGTACTGTTGGAAAGCATCACCGCACAGAGTTTGCTACGGCAAGGGAACACCGTTCAACGCAACCTCTTGCGATCGTCTACTCGGACGTATGTGGCCCGATGAATGTCTTATCAAACGGGAATAATAGGTACTTCTTGACTTTCATTGATGATTTTTCCCGTAAAACATGGGTATTTTTTCTACAAAGAAAGTCAGAAGTATTTGATATTTTTCTCAAGTTTAAAGCACACGTTGAATGACAAAGTGGTTATCTGTTGAAGGAGTTACGAACTGATGGTGGAGGTGAGTATACTTCTAACGAGTTTAATGAGTATCGTAAAGTAGAGGGTATCCATCACGAGATTACTTTTCCGTACACTCCTCAACACAACGGAGTTGCTGAGCGAAAGAACCGGACGGTCATGGACATGGCCAGAAGCATGATGAAAACCAAGAATATGCCAAATTCGTTTTGGGCTGAAGCTGTCTCCTGTGCTGTTTACATTCTAAATCGATGTCCGACCAAAGGAGTTCAAGATCGTACGTCAGAAGAAGCATGGAGTGGTTATAAACCAAGCGCTAAACACTTGAGGGTGTTTGGTTCTATTGCTTATGCTCACATACCAGCAGGTACGAGGACAAAGCTGGACGACAGGGCTGAGAAGACAATTCTAATTGGTTATAAAGATGGTGGATACAAGCTATTCAATCCCTCTACAAACAAAGTCATTGTTAGCCGGGACGTCACTTTTGCTGAAGATGAATCATGGGCATGGAATCAGAATAATTCCTCGGATCAAAATAGGAGCAACATCTTTCCTTTTGAAGAGGAGACGGAGATGCCGCATGACATTACAAAAGCTTCTACAAGTTCTGATGCTCCAGTCACCCGAAAATCTCAACGGCCGACAACCACCAGCATATCTTCAGGAATTTGAGGTAACTTCTGATAATCAAGTAAATGACGATGGAGAACTGGTCCACTTTGCTTTCTTTGCAGACATTAAGCCAATAACTTTGGAGGAAGCATTTAAAGATTCTAAATGGATAGAGGCGATGCACGAAGAACTCGGAGCAATTGAAAAAAGAAATACTTGGGTGCTTACTGATCTGCCACGAGGTTGTAAAGCCATTGACGTGAAGTGGATCTTCAAAACAAAATTGGCGACCAACGGAGCTGTTGAAAGGTATAAAGCAAGGCTCGTCGCAAAAGGTTTCGAGCAACGAGCCGGTTTTGACTACCAAGAAGTCTTTGCTCCTGTCGCTCGCATGGAAACCATTAGAACGATGATTGCTATAGCTGCTCAGAACCGTTGGAAAATCTATCAGATGGACGTGAAATCTGCATTTCTTAACGGACCATTGGAGGAAGAGGTATATGTTAAACAACCTCCTGGTTTCGCGAAAAAAGGTTCTGAGGAACAAGTTTATCGACTCAAAAAGGCGTTGTACGGTTTGAAGCAAGCTCCAAGAGCATGGAACAAGTGCATTGATTCGTTCTTTCTTCGAGCTGGTTTTAAAAGATGTCCTTCGGAGCACTCACTATATGTTAAGGTGAGCAATACTCGTGACATTCTAATGGTATGTCTATACGTTGATGATTTATTATTTACGAGTAACTGCTCACGTATGATTGAGAGTTTTAAGCAGTCCATCATGAAGGAGTTCGACATGACCGATCTTGGTCTTATGTCTCGTTTTCTTGGTATTGAGGTAATCCAAAAGGAGGATGGAATTTTCTTATCTCAGAAGAAATATATTGCTGATCTTTTGAAAAGATTTCAGATGGAAGACTGCAATCCAGCAAAAACTCCAGTTGAAGTTGGTACGAAGCTTACGAAGAAAGGGGAAGGACCGATGGTTGATCCAACTTACTTTAAGCAAATTACAGGATGTTTAAGATATCTTACAGTTACGAGACCTGATATATCTTATGGTGTTGGTTTGGTTAGCAGATTCATGCAGGAACCATATCAGTCTCATTTGCAAATTGCTAAGCGTATTCTACGTTACCTCAAAGGTACTTCTGATTTTGGTTTATTTTATACTTCTGGTGATAAGTGCTCTCTCATAGGATACTCCGATAGTGATTGGGCTGGTGATCTGGATGATCGAAAAAGTACGTCTGTGTATTGTTTTCTCTTCGGGAAAACTGTTTGCTCATGGTCATCGAAGAAGCAACCTATCGTAGCACTGTCGGCATGCGAAGCGGAATATATTGCTGCAGCTTATTGTGCTTGTCAAGCTATTTGGTTATCCAATCTGCTGCGCCAACTACGTATTCCAGTTACAGAATCTATCAAGATCTATATCGACAACAAGTCTGCAATTAATCTTGCAATTCCATTCATTTTCATTGCTTAAGGGAGCTAATTGAGAAGAAAAATATAGAAATAGAGTTTTGTCGAAGTGAAGATCAACTCGCAGATATTCTTACCAAACCTTTGAAGATTGACACTTTTGTGCAATTACGAACGATGCTTGGTGTAATTACTTTGCAGACATGATTAAGGGGAAGTGTTGAACCTAATTCATAATTCTACAAAGTAAGTATTATAATGTGTTTGGTGTGTGATTTGTGTGTTTGGTGTGTGGTTTGTGTGTTTGGTGTGTGGTTTAGTTTTTCTTAATTTGGATTAAGTTTGTGGAGTGTGTATAAATAGCCCATGTACTTATCATTTGAAATCATTCATTTGAATTAATCATCTTCTCTGAATATATTTAGCCTTCTTATTTCTTACGGTATCAAATACCAACAAGCACAATTTTACCGTAAATTAATGAATTAAATCAATTCATTTGAATAAACTAACGAAATAAAATAAATAAATTGAAAATTCGTTGTTGTTGGTGATTTTAATAACCTGTAGAGTCTGATGATCAGTATGAAAGGACAACAATCTAACTTCAGAGGAGAACAATGCACAACATGGACGAAGTGAATCAACATGTGTTAAGTTTTTGGTTGAGGGAGGTTTTGAAGCAGAAAATAGAGCTGTAAAAGGGAAGTAAGAGGAAGTCCGTTGAATCAGAAGTAGTCGAAGAAAATCAGTTAAAAACATTTGATGGAAATAAGACCATTTGAACGAAAGAATGATATGTAAGACTGCAAGAAAGGCGAGAAGAATGACGAGTAGCAAAGATGGCAATGTGCATTGGTTGCAAGAGTCGTTTGACAATTGTTTAATAAGATAGAACTGAAACGTAGTCTATTTGCACTAAGTAACATTATGGACGAAAAGAAACAAATGATCACTGAGCAAAAGGTTGAACCTGACTCGACATTTTAGATTATGTGTTTCTATATTTCTGTTCCATGTTCCGATTTTGTCGAAACAGAATAGTGATATCTCAACTTATTGGTAGCCGAAGACCTTTCTAATGACTTCATGCATTGTTGAAATCGAAGAGGGACGTAAAATTTAGTAAATTCAATCTTTACGAATTCAATCTCTTCATATACATCATTGATTCAATTCATTTGAATGAAATGAATCTCATTCAACCAACGAATTCATTCTAATTGATCCGAATTAAATACACTAATGAATTCATTTAATTCACTCAAATTTAATAAGTGGAAAATTAATTTGAATGAATTAGGTTTAATGAATTGATACAATACGTAACCACCTCAGAAATTCATCATGTATTCCTAACAAAATCGAATCAAGAAATTGGATGATTTTGGACACAATTATTTAACGTGGTTCGGATTTGTTAATCCTACATCCACGATCAAACGAGCTAGGGATTTTATTGATGATCGTTTGAATACAAGAATCAAGAAGCTATGGATGAGCTTCTGAGATAGAATTTACAGAGTAAAAATGAAAGAGAGAAAAAGTGTGAGGAAAATGGAATAGAACGATCAATCGACACGCGCAAAGCATTCTGCCTTCTTTTATAGTTGTATTTTCGCGCCAAGTTCCTTGCTTCTCTTTTCTCTGTGTAAATCGTCGATGCCAACTGCGACTCAGTAAGTGGACTTGCAACTTTACAAAGGCGCCAATTCCTTATTTAAAAGAGCTCTGAGACGTTTGATCAGCTTGTTTTAGCTGAGCTGAATTCTGCTTCCATGGCAGAGTTGGGACTTCCTTGCCTTCTTGTCTTGAATATTTTAATACCCCCCTGCAAGATGAACTGTCCAAATTAATGACAGACATCTTGACTAGAAATTCCTGTAGAGCTGAAGCTGCAAGCGGCTTGGTAAAGAGGTCTGCCAACTGATGTTCTGATCTGATTGGAAGCAGCTTAATGTGACCATTTGCAACGTGATGCCGAATGAAATGGCAATCTATTTCAATGTGCTTCGACCTTTCATGGAATTTGGGATTTGATGCCAGTTTCAAAGCCGACTGATTATCGCAGTAAATCACTGGTTTCTTATCTATGGATATGCTTAATTCTTCTAGCAAATGACTAATCCATAATACCTCAGCTGCTACTGCTGCCAATGCTCTGTATTCGGCCTCAGTTGATGATCTTGAGACTGTCACCTGCTTTTTAGCTTTCCAAGTTATCAGTGAATCTCCCAAGAAAACACAATAACCAGTGACTGATTTTCTCGTGTCTTTACATGCTGCCCAATCCGCATCCGAGAATGCCTTCAAACTCAAATCCTTGTTTGCTGTCATCGGAATTCCCTAGCTGGGCGAGTTCTTCAAGTACCTCAGTAAGTGGTGCGCGGCTAAGGTGTGTTGTTCTCGGCATTGCTATAAACTGACTTAGTTTATGTACTGCAAAGGCTATATCTGGTCTGGTAAAGGTGAGATAGAGCAACCTACCAACCAACCTTCTATATTGGAAAGGATCTCCAAGCACACTTCCATCATCCTCTGTAAGGGTCTGTGTTGAGCTCATAGGAGTGGATAATGGCTTAGCATTTAAGTATCCCGTGTCCTCAAGCAACTGAACTGTGTACTGTCTCTGAGACAAGTAGATTCCTTGCTCATTCCTTGCCACTTCAACTCCAAGAAAGTAGTTTAGCATCCCTAAATCCTTAATTTTGAAGCACTTGTGTAGGAAGGATTTTGCCTCCTCTATCATCTGATCTGATGGACCAGTCAGAATAATATCGTCCACATACACCAAGAGGATCAGATGCTCTCCTTTGCCCTTTAAGAACAATGTATGATCTGATTGGGTTTGCAAAAACCCAAACTCCCTCACAGCATTAGTGAGTTTCACATTCCATTGCCTCGATGCTTGTTTCAAGCCTATATGGATTTGCGTAACTTGCAGACTACCCTGTCCCTTCCATCTCTGCTATATCCAGTGTAAAAGCCTTGAAGGAGTCCATATACACCTCTTCATTCAGCTCTCCATTTAGAAATGCGTTGCTAACGTCCATTTGGAAAAGGTTCCATCCCTGTTTTGCTGCTAGTGATAAGATTATCTTGATTGTGTTTGGTTTTGCGATCGGGGCAAAGGTGTCTATGAAATCCACCCCTTCTATTTGATCATACCCCTTAGCTACCAACCTCGCTTTGTATTTCTCTATTTGTCCAATGGAGTTATATTTCAGCCTATAAACCCAACGACTGCCAATTGATTTCTTTCCCTTAGGCAAAGGGACTAGTGACCAAGTCTCATTCTCTTCAAGTGCTTTTAGTTCTTCCTTCATTGCTTCCAACCATTTTCCTGATGATGAAGCTTGTTCAAAGGTTTTAGGTTCTGATTCCATGGAAATATTGCTGATGAAACCTTGAAACTGATCTGAAGCTCCTTGAACTGATTCTGCTATTGGGTATAGAGTCTTCCTCTCCACTAAGTTGTTACAGTGATAATCAGAGAGATATAGTGGCTTCCTCGGTTGTCTTCCTGATCTTGCGGGAAGCCTCAGAGTTTCTGAAGTATTTCCTTGATTATCTTGTTGGTGGACATCTGTCCCGAAGTTTGATTTTGCTGTTCCTCTGCTGAGCATGAGTTAGGCAGTTGCTGTTCTGGTGTGTTGGAGTCATCCTGCCCAGAAATCTGTTCAACTTCCTGAACTGGTGTTTCTTCTGAATATGGTGACAATTCCCTTTCTGCAATGTCTGAATTGCCAGGTCTGGGCAGAACACAAGAGGGAAAAGGATCCTTTGATATAAAATCTGACTGCCCTTTGAATGGAAAGATCTCCTCTGCAAACTTTACATCCCTCGAGATGAAGATCTTCCTTGTTGAAATCTCCATGACCTTGTATCCTTTAACCCCACTGGGATATCCAAGGAACACGCATTCCTTCGCTCTTGGATCAAACTTCTTCCTAGAACCTGCAAGAGTTGAAGCAAAGAAAAAGACCCGAACACCCGCAGCATAGTGTAATCAAAAGGTTTTTGGTATAACAGTTCATGAGGGCTCTTGTTGTTCAGTTTCACAGAAGGTGTCCTATTAATAAGGAAGGTTGCAGCTAGCACACAATCTGCCCAATGCTCAACAGGTATACTAGACTGGAAAAATAATGCTCGTGCAACGTTTAAAAGGTGTTGATGTTTCCTCTCCACAACTGAGTTTTGTTGTGGAGTCTCAACACAAGACCGTTGGTGTAATATTCCTTTTCTCTGAAACAATTCTCTCATATTGAACTCTCTTGCATTATCGGTCCTAACTGTTGTTACTCTACACTGGAAATGAGTTTCAACATAAGCTAAGAAATTGGGAATGACATTCTGAACTTCTGATTTATATTTATCATGAAGGTCCATGTGAACCTTGAGAAATCATCCACTATGGTAACAAAAAATTGATATCCTAGGTGGGATGGCACAGAAAAGGCCCCCATACATCGCAATGGATGAGATCAAAGGATGAGCAAACAGAATGATCATTATGAGGAAAAATATTTCTTTTCTGCTTTGCTAAAGGGCAAATCTTACAACATCTGTCCAAATTCTGATTCTTATGCCTCAAAACAGATTGCAATATATCCAACACTCTATTAGATGGGTGCCCCAATCTACTATGCCAAAGATTGGCTGGCACCTTATTTATGAAAACTGATTTATTCCTATGACTAACATCTATCGTGCTAGTAGCTTGTATGATGTATAATCCTCCCAATTGCCTACCCTTGCCAATCACCTGCTGTGAAAGGTCCTGTATAACAAAATAATCAGACCCAAAAAGCACTTGGCAGCCTCTACTACATGTCAGTGAACTAACTGAAATCAAGTTAAAATGGAATTGAGGGACATAGAGCACATTGGTCAGGGTAATGAAATCATTTAATCTAAAAGATCCTGCTTGTTTGACCTCAATCACAGTATTATCTGGTAAGACTACCTTTGACCTCTGTATTTGGTGCAAATCATGAAGTAAGGATCTATTTCCTGATACATGCATAGTTGCCCCTGAGTCTAGCAACCAAAACATTAGTATTAGTGAGGTCTGGTAAGTTAAAAGACATACAGATACCTGTCCCTTGCTCAGTCTGATTTGCTGGTTTTGTGGCCTCTGGTCTGGCACTGAATGTAGGCTGGTTAAGCAGAGTTCTGAGGCTTTGCAACTGAGAAGGAGTTATCTGTAACTGCACCAGCTCATTCCTTGCTGAAGGCTCTTGAATTCCTTAAGTGTATCAACTGAGCCTGATTGCAAGAGGTCTCTAATGATGACTGATTGATTCTAGCTCCTTTGAACTTCAGGTTCTGTCTGAAACCAGGAGGGCAGCAGTGTAACTGATAACAGCTTTCAATGGTATGCCCTTCTTATTACAATGTGTGCAGATTGGTCGCATTCCATCCCTCTTCTGACCAAAATGTGGTCTCTTGGAGTGTTCTTGATCATTTCTTGCAGCCAACATGGCCATGCCACTGACTGGATCATCAATGGCTCTGACAGCTCCCAAAGTTACTGATATCTGCTTCTCTTCTTGTGCAAGCAGTGCGAAGGCTTTGTTGATAGATGGCAGAGGTTCCATAGTCAAGATCTGACCCCTGATCAGTGAATAAGATTCATTTAATCCCATCAAGAAAGTCAGAACATACTCCTCCTCAAGATATGTTTTCAATGGATTGATCCCACCGCAAATACACAAGCAAGCTGGCCGATAATTTGTCAGTTCTTCCCACAAAGTCTTCAGTCTTGTGAAGTAGACTGCAATGCTGTTGCTGCTTTGTGTTAGGTTGATCAGTTCCTTCTTCAACTGGAAAACCCTCGACTTATTTGTTTGGCCGAATCTTTCTTCCAAGTCGATCCACACATCTCTGGCCAGAGAACTATACAAGATACTTGCAGAAATTTCTTTAGAAACCGAATTCAGAATCCATGAGATAACAACATTGTTGTTTCTCTTCCAAGCAATCACCTTATCTTTATCATTTGGCGCCGGTGCTTTGAGATCCCCATTTACAAACCCCTCTTTATTCCTACCTATCAATGCGATCATCATCGCCCTACTCCAGGTTGCGTAATTGTCCCCGTTAAGCTGCTCATGAACAAGACGTTGCCCGGAGGTATCATTGGAATTGAGGAAGTAAGGATCGTTCACCAAAGAAGATGCTCCAGCTTGTGTTACTGAGCTCGATGGTGGCTGTGATTCCGTCGCCATATCTTCAGTTTCAAATCAATTGCAGTGAAAGCAGACAATGCTCTGATACCATAACAAAATCGAATCAAGAAATTGGACGATTTTGGACACAATTATTTAACGTGGTTCGGATTTGTTAATCCTACATCCACGATCAAACGAGCTAGGGATTTTATTGATGATCGTTTGAATACAAGAATCAAGAAGCTATGGATGAGCTTCTGAGATAGAATTTACAGAGTAAAATGAAAGAGAGAAAAAGTGTGAGGAAAATGGAATAGAACGATCAATCGACACGCGCAAAGCATTCTGCCTTCTTTTATAGTTGTATTTTCGCGCCAAGTTCCTTGCTTCTCTTTTCTCTGTGTAAATCGTCGATGCCAACTGCGACTCAGTAAGTGGACTTGCAACTTTACAAAGGCGCCAATTCCTTATTTAAAAGAGCTTCTGAGACGTTTGATCAGCTTCTTTTAGCTGAGCTGAATTCTGCTTCCATGGCAGAGTTGGGACTTCCTTGCCTTCTTGTCTTGAATATTTTAACAATTCCAGCAATTAATCATTCTGAATCAATTCTCGTTTGGGAGGGCTTCTTAGAGCATCTCCAACGGGTAACTTTTGTGTAAAACAAAAAAAATAGAGTATGTCTTTACTTCAATAGGACTCTATATCTAACACTAATGTTGTGCTGATTAGCAGAGATACTCTAGATATAAGTACACACAATATCCAATACGAAAATTGTGTTGTGCTTTCTATTTATTTAATTTATTTAATAAAAATCATTATAATATTTGATACTTATAACAATAAAAGTAAAAATAATGTTAATTTCCTTTTATTTATTTATATTTTCATTTTAATTTAATAAAATTATAATTAAATAATATGCTAAGTTTATAATAATTTTATTGACTTTTTAATTATTATAATATAAAGTTTAATATAGGAATTGATTTTTAGAGTAGAAAACAGAGTTAATGGGTTGGAGTGAAAATTAGTGTAGTCTATAGAGTTTATGGGTTGGCGCAAAAACACTGTAGCAGCTGCAATATTGTGCAGACTTAACTGTATTTTTGCACTGCGGGTTGGAGATGCTCTTATAACCGCATTATCTATACTATATATAAATGGTGAGGGTGGGATAAAAACCGTCAACTCCAAATTGATTTGGTATGTAGATTTCTCATTAATTAATAAAATAATAATATAAATTAGTGCAACCACCCACTAACACAATATTTTTATATTTCCAAATTTGTCCTTCTATTTTTAGTATTACGTTTCTTTATTAATTAAAAATAGATAATATTATATAGCACACACATCTCGTGTGCAAGAAAATACAAGTTATTAGAATAAAACTGCACATTCTAGGAGCGTTCTTAATTAGCTAAAAAAGATTCGTTTCTTGATGTATCTCTATTTTCACCAAACGTTCCTTTTGTCAGCGTGTTGATGAAAATTGAACCCACTGCTTTAGGGTCGTTTTGGTCAAATAAGATATCGTAAAATGAAAAGACATGGTGAGTTTTGTCATTTGTTTCTCAATAACTATTACTTTTACGTATAAGAATACAAAGACTATCATTTAATTATTTGTCATTCTCATCTTTTTAACTAGAGACCAATTATTTACTCCAGTTAGCCCTGTTGACAAATAAACGCAATGCTTTTTGAAGAGTTGAACATGAGGCAAGTTGGAGTTGAAACCGCAAAGGGAGAAGACAAAGAAAAAGCAGTCAAATAAAGAAGTCAGCAGAACACAAAAGAAAGAAAAAAGGAGCAGTAAATGTGGAAAGAAAAAAATAAACGTGAAGCATGGGATTAAGTTATAATGGGAGCAGAACTTTAGTGTATTTTGTTTTGTAATGTCGTGTGATTATTATAATAGGATGTCATATGAAGGAAAAATAGCAGAGGAAAACGTGTGAGCCAAAAATAAAGAAAAGAATTGTGTCTTTGTTCTCCCTTCGTTCACTCTGTCATACAAAAAAACAATTAATTAGTTAGGGTTCATTGTTATCATTCACTCGCTAATACACACCAAAAGCATAAGAGTTTTTGCATCATAAAATATCAAATTGGTATCAGAGCCGATGGCGACAATGGGAGCAACCGCTGGCCAAAAGCCGATTCCGAAGCTCACCAAATTCAACTACGACAAGTGGAGCATTCAAATAAAGGTGTTACTCCAGTCTCAAGACTCGTGGGAGATCATCGCGAATGGATACACCGAACCCGAAAATACAGATGGGTACACAGCAGCCCAACTAAAGATGTTGAAGGAATCCCGCAAACAAGATAAGTTTGCACTTTATACCATCTACCAATCTGTAGATGAGGCTGGCTTCGAAAAAATAGCCGAGGCCGAAACATCGAAGAATGCATGGGAGACGCTGAAAAAAGCGTACAAAGGTGCCGATCGAGTAAAGCAAGTACGGTTGCAGACTCTTCGTGGCAAGTTCGAAATGAAAAAAAAGAAGGAGGAAGAAGGCGTGTCCAAGTATATAACGAGAGTGCAAACCATCGTGAACCAGTTGAAAAGAAATGGCGAGGCCCTAACTGATGCCCGAGTCGTGGAGAAAATTTTGCAGTCCCTGACGAACGAGTACGGAAACGTGGTGTGTGCAATTGAAGGATCCAAAGATCTTGAAAAAATGATGGTCGATGAACTCTTTGGTTCGCTCGAAGCTCACGAGCAGCGAAAGAAAAAGAAGAAACGGGTGTCTTTAGACGAGGCGCTACATACGAAATTGTCTATTAATGATGACGTGTTGTATGCACACCACAGTCGAGCAAGAGGACGTGGCCAACGAGGACGTAGTTTCGGTCAAAGCACAGGCCAAGGGCGAGGCTACAATCACAAAAAATAAGGACAAAACAACAACCAAAATTGGAGAGGACGAGGTCGAGCAGGAGGACGTGGCAGCCGCTCAAATCGACCAAGCATTGAATGCTACAATTGCGGAATGCGAAGGACTGTTGGTCCAACAAGAAGGTGGAAGAAAATGCCAACCTAGTCGCACAAGAAGAGCCAAAAGACGATGGCGTTCTCTTAATGGCGCTCGAGGATAAAAATCCAAGCAGCGACATGGTGTGGTATCTCGACACTGGCGCTAGCGATCACATGACCGGACCCAAACATCTCTTCACCGATTTAAAGAAAATTGATGACGGACATGTGTCTTTTGGAGATGCATCGAAGATAGAAGTCAAAGGCCGAGGAAAAATATTTTTCACTCAAAATGATGGCAAACAAGGATCGGTCGAGGATGTCTACTTCGTACCGGATCTAAAAGCCAACATTTTAAGCATGGGGCAGTTGCTTGAAAATGGATGCTCAGTGTTCATGAAGGACCGCTCACTACAACTACGAAACAAAGATGGTCGAATAATTGCACGGGTCGAGATGGAAAGGAACCGAATGTTCAAACTCAACCTGATAACAATTCAAGAAAGATGCTTGCAAGTTGACTTAGACGATAAAGGTTTCTTGTGGCATATGCGGTTCGGACATCTACATTACGGAGGCCTGAAAGAGCTTTCCAAGCGCCGCATGGTGCATGGGATGCCGATGATAGAGGGAGGAAATAAGCTTTGTGAAAGTTGCGTGATTGGCGAACAACCACGGACGTCGTTTCAGAAGCAAGCAGGATTTCGAGCAAGCAAACCGCTCGAGCTGATACATACCGATATATGCGGACCTATCACGCCAGCATCATTTAGCGAAAAAAGATACTTCCCCACGTTCATCAACGATTACTCGAGAAAGACTTGGGTATATTTCTTGAAAGAAAAATCAGAAGCGCTGGAGACGTTAAAAAAATTCAAGACCATGGTTGAGAATGCGACAAGTTAAAAGATCAAGGCACTCCATTCAGACCGAGGTGGAGAATACATGTCAGGTGCTTTCATAGCTTTTTGCGAGGATCAGGGCGTCAAGAGATTCCTCACCGCGCCGTATTCGCCTCAACAAAATGGCGTGGCTGAAAGAAAAATCATACCATACTCGACGTGGTTCGATCAATGTTGAAAAGAAAAGAGATGCCAAAGGAGTTTTGGGCCGAGGCGGTACAATGTGCTGTGTATATTCAAAATTGATGCCCACATCAGAGCCTCGAGAATCGAACACCGCAAGAAGCATGGAGTGGCCAGAAACCAACCGTAGCGCACTTTAAAATTTTTGGAAGCGTGGCGTATGCACATGTTTCTGAGCAGAAAAGAACCAAGCTCGACGACAAAAGTAGAAAGCTTGTTTTTATTGCATACGATGAGAAGACGAAGGCGTACCGGCTATATGATGCAGAAAATAAAAAGGTGATAGTAAGTCGAGATGTTCGAGTAGACGAGGAAAGTTAGTGGGACTGGAAGGATGAAGAAAAAACAATGCATGGAGATCCATTGAGTGTTGCACCAACCCCCTTCTCGGTTTCATCTCAAGAAAACGAGGAGGACGAACCAAGACAACCGAGGATGCGAAGCATGCCGGACCTATACGAAACAACCGAACAAGTTCATCTAGTCTGCTTCCTGGCCGACTCGGAACAAATTAGTTTCGAAGAAGCTGTAAGAGACAAGAGATGGAATACAGCGATGGACGAGGAAATCAAGGCGATTCAAAAAAATGGCACATGGAAGCTGGTGGAATTGCCACACGGGCATAAACCCATATGAGTAAAATGGGTTTATAAAAAGAAAATCAACGGTCAAGGAAAAATCGAACGCTACAAGGCAAGATTGGTGGCGAAAGGCTACCGACAGCGAGCATGAACAGAGTACGATGAAGTCTTTGCTCCCATTGCGAGAATGGAAACAATCCGTCTGCTCCTTGCCCAAGCTGCACAACTTAGCTGGCCGATATATCAGATGGACGTGAAGTCTGCATTTCTAAATGGGGAGCTTGAGGAGGAAGTCTAGGTAGAACAGCTGCCGAGATATTCAAAATTGGGAGAAGAAGGCAAAGTGTTAAAAATAAAGAAAGCGCTTTATAGGCTGAAGCAAGCACCACGAGCTTGGAACACTCGGATAAAAAAAATGGGTACTTCAAAAGGAACAAGTTCGAGCAATGTCCGTTCGAGCATGCACTATACATCAAAAGAGAAGGAGGTGAAATGATCATCAGCGCGCTCTATGTTGTTGATCTTATTTTCATGGGGAGCAGTGAGAAAATAATCAACGACTTTAAGAAGGCGATGACGAAGGAGTTCGAGATGACGGACTTGGGACTGATAAAATATTTTCTTGGTCTCGAAGTCGAGCAAAGAAGCACGGGAATCTTCTGTCACAAGAAGCATATGCGAAGGACATATTAAAGAAAA
>JAPQWV010005045.1:0-23364 GCA_027422505.1 Craterostigma plantagineum | reverse complement strand
TGCTAGATGTCTTAACTTGCGAAAAATTTCCCTACGCGAATTTCTACACCAAATGTGAATTTTTTTTCTTTCGGCTTGCTCAAGTACCAAAATTTTCTCATCTCACATAAACATCTTCAATCCTGAAAATTTTCTAAGTGTTGGAAAAATTTCGTATGAATTCCTAAAATTGTCGAAACTCGCCATCACATGACCATCATTCTATCTTAACGCCTTTATCTCAAAAGGACCCTTACTTAGCTTGAGTTTTACTTACGATTATGGGCATTTTTATGCCTTCGTTTTATTTATTTTACCCATGACTTACCTATAATCCATCTTCTCGCAATTTAGTCAGTACTAATTATGCTTCAATTTCTGTCGAGCACAGACATGACTAACACAAACCAACAAGCACTTGAAGCGCTTGAGGCTGCCGCAATTCAAAGGGACATCGCTCGCATCGAACTCATACATTGACGTACGTTCCACCGATGGAGGAGGTATTCCCAACAAGTAGATGGGCTGCCTTTGATACCAAACAACCACATGTGGACTTGGACAACTTCCGGTGCGATGCTCCCATCATCATAGAGATCCTCAAAAGGGCATCCACTCCGCCACGCCCACTCACTACATGGCGAGCCAGAAGCGCAAGTCTATCTTCAACAATTCTGGCACACATTGAAGATTGCTGGACCACACTACCGCGCTTCAGCAATGTCCGCCACAATCGATCAAGAAACAGTAGTCCTCACCCGCAAGATCGTCCAAGAAGTTCTTGACCTCCCTATCTACTCATCCTATAATTCACTACCGACGCACGAACAACTTATTGAAGACATCGACAGATTGCGCTATCAACCAGAAATCAAGAAAAAGAAGGGCCCCACTTGTTCTTAGTGAAGTTACCACACGCAATCTACTGATAAACAAATGCATGTCAGGGAAGCATGCTGGTCAGGACCGTGGCAACCATCAAATCCTTACCATCCTAACCGGCATCGCCCACAACCGCAAGTACAACTACGCTGAAATAATATGGATGGACCTCGTCTCCATGATTCAACGTCGCTATCGGAAGTCGCCAAGGCAGTCACAAACCGCTTTGTACCCTACATGCGGTGGCTCCCAGCGTTCATCAACACTTCCGCCTGCCTCTCTCCACCAACATCCGCGTCCGCCCAGCAACTGAACACTTCGTAATCCCCATTGTCGAGAAGTCTGCCAAGAAAACACTCCGGCAAAAGATCGACACGCTATGATAATCCCGGACGACGTTCTCGCCTATGCAGACCCGACCAATCTGCATGTACGAGAAATATCGCGCCTCCACCGCCACATTCCGCGAAAGCCCCCGTCCACTATCCATTGTCCCTACGGAGCAGATCAACCCCACTGCTCCTAACCCGGGACTAGCCAAAACCCCACCACCACTTTAAAAAGTCATCGGGTCGCGCCGCATCCTCTTCCACCCGCGAACCGAAAAACGGTCGCTTGAGGATGACGTAAGCCGCACCACGGAGCGTCGATCAAAACAAAAACACGATCGACCTCCTCAGTCACAGACAAGCCGAGCCCAACCCTTAGGTACAGAAGGTGATGTGTTCACCTCCCGAGTAGAAGACGTGGCATTTGGCTCAACCACGCAAACGACCCCACCAATCCACTTATCTTCCTCTCTACAGGAAGATATTTCATTCCACGAGGAGCCACGTATGCCATCGACATCCCACTTGGAGATAGTCGATGTTGAAACAAGCAGTCCTTCGCCTCAGACTGCCATCCTCTTCAATCACATCGATTCTAGTGCCCTCACTCCCCATAATTTCATACGTTTCTAGGACACATTCACCTTTTACTGCACTACATAGTCTTCGTGATTCTATCGGAACGCTCGATGATGTCTCTGTGACTGAGAGCGGAAGACCTAGCACGGCCAACATCACAACAACCGTGAGCCTAGGCCATCATTCGTTTGAGTCTGTCTCATCGATGATGCCAACGGGAAGTCTTAGTGACCCCGTCTTTTCCCGTCCCGTGCAAACGGGCGGCCGATCGGCTATCTTCTCCGATTCGGTGACAGTTGGATTTCTTCGTGGTTCCAACTTGTTAAACTTACCCCAGTTGGTCACCGAGACCGCGCTAGAGACTCGTCTTCAAGAGTTTGCAAAGACTCTTGAGACGTCCATCCTCCTCGACAAAGTCTATGCGCGTCTCGATGTGTCCACCATCGACAAAGGCAAAGGTGTGGCCCCGGAGACGCCACCACCAACGCAAAATGGACGCAGAAGCTGTTCTCTCCTCCATTTCCGCAAAGGAGCTCTTCTACATCCTACGAGCAAGATTCGAATCAATGACGAAACTCGACGAGGAGGAATAGCAAATGAAGAAAATCATGACTCAGCTAATGACTTGCCGCACTCAAGGCGAGTCTAGCGGATCAGGCGCGACGATCAAAATGATGATCAAGATCGCCGCGAGGGGGAGAATAGGCAGCAAGCCTCACAAACTCAAGGACCAGTACAATCAACGCCGCCTTCCTCCTCTGCACATGAAACGACGCCCGCAACAGAAACCTCACACCCCACTAGCCAAAAATCCACCCTATTAACCCCGAGTCACTAGCCAAATCACCCTCACCACCACCTACTACCGTCTCCGAACCTCTAATCGTCACATCGGCGTCAGAGACCACCACCACACCTTCTCCACCCACCATCTCAGAACCTCTAACTGTCACATCGACGTTAGAGGCCACCACCACATCTCCACCACCCGACACCAAAATCATCCTCGCCAAAACCATCACCTCGACCGAGCCACCAGAATCCCTACCACAAACCATCCTCACAATCCACAAACTCCTCCGACGCAACACCCTCGCCACCACACAGCCATACCCTCTCAATACCGATTCCAACTAGCTTTCGAGGACTTCTACTGTGCATAGAACGAGATCGAGGCCTACATCTTTAATGATGAATGGATGTACCACACCTGCCGATGTGGTGGAAAATGCTCGACGTCTGCTAAAGGAAGCTTCGTCTACGCTGATCAACACTGCAGACGATGAGAATGAAGAGGAGTACGACGTCGAACCCGCCGAGCTTGAGAACATTCTACAATTCCAAGCGCAGCAAGTTGAGGCTCCTGCTGCTCAACCGGATGTGCCCACGACGGATATACCGGAAGCACGTGTGGAAAACAAAAAGATCACCGCGCCATTCCAAGAACAGATCAGGAAGAGGATGTGGCGGCGCAAGGAGTAGATCATCACGACCTTCGACGAATATGAGCTGATGCACATCGAAATTGGAGCGAGGAAAAGAAGAAGCTCTATCGATGGAGCCTTCTTTCACACAAGTGCACAAAGAGGACGCTGTCCGACGAGAAAAACGTCGCTCTAGAAATGAATCCGGCCCACATCTGCAAAGTCACTGACCTTCACCAAGAGTCGAAAGGACGTGTCCACTATCCAGTGTTCACGATAATGAGCAGGATGAGAGCTACAGTGAAGTAAGTGAGGCGGACTTCAAGTTTCTGCGCCTGGGTGATCTGAACAGCATGCTGGAATCCCTGAAACAGTTCAAACTCGTCATCAGAAGTACTGGACATCTCGTACGAGCTGAACCGGGTCACTATGGGATATGTGGCTCTCAAGCGCCACATGCTCCGACAGGTCAGATTCTTCGCCACCCACGATCTGCAGATGGCGATGGAGCACAACCTAAAGAAGGTGAACCTGACTTGCCCATCTTTCAAGAACGTGGACGACTACCGAGTGGGCGATGTGATCGACGGAGATGATCCGGCGGTCGCCTACTCGAACTACAAGGAAAGATGAGGCTGCTGTGCTGCTCCGAAGTGGCAAAGTTCTCGGATGGGACGCTCACCATCATCCAAGACAAACTCATGAGGATTTGCCGCATCCTTTCGAAAGAAGATCCACTCTGTCGATCCAAGTTCGCAAAGTTCATTCACACTATAGCTGATCGAATGGTCCTTCGAAGGAATCTCCGCGCCTTCGAGTTCAAGCTAGGACTTCGCAAAACACACACTCGCTAATCCACCATCACAACGCCCAAGATCCAAGACTCCAACAATTGACACAAAGGGGGAGATTGTTAGGATATTTATAGATTGTGTCGATAGTTTAAGTCTTGGGATTAATTTGTAATTATCCTTTTAGCTTGGGCTTTGGACTAGAATGTAAATAGTTAAACTTTAGTGATTGGGCCTTAATATACCTAGGGTTAATGTGGTATATAAGGTGTTACCAACACTATTTTCAAAGTAATCAAAGATCAAAAGGCTTACCTATTTTTCACACAATACACACACTTGAAGGTGAGAACCTCTCCCTTTTTCATCCCATCTAAGCCTCTTTGATTCCTTGTCTGGTGCAATCGGGACCAACAACGTGCAAAATTCGACCCTAAAGCATTCGAAGCTACATTTGTCTGGTATTCTTCAACATCAAAAGCATACCGAGTATAAATCAAGTCCAACCAAACTATTAAGGAAAGCTATAATGTCACTTTCCACGAAGTGGCAGAAATGGCTTCTGGTCAATTCAGTCCAGGACCCGTGCCTATCCCGTGGCCTCTGACGACAACATTTCAGAACCCGTAATCACTGGTGTGTTGGCACAAAACCAACAGAGATGGTAACAACTTCAGGATCAGTGTCAGACGAAGCAACGAGACTTGCAATAGACGACTTGGATTCTCTCTTCGAACCGGTATATCGGTCATACACGCCTACACCAACAACGATTATCTACCGAACGAGACCGACGTACCAAGTTCATCTCACACCTCTACCCCACCCATTCGAATTGCCACAGAACACCGAAGAACCTACAGTTGTCATCGAGGAAGTATCACCAGAGACGATCAATCCAAGTGCAGTATTGGAACTTCCTCAGAAAATGATCAATCTGAGACTATAGGCAATCTAGATCCAAAGATGGCTGACGCATCGACTTCAACCTTGCCTCATGAGCGCAAGTGGACGAGTGGCCACTCGGTTGATCAGATAATTGGCGATCCCTCAGTTGGTGTGAGGACACGTCGTCAACATAGTCTTTTCAGTTGCTTCCTGAGCCAAAACGAGCCTACCAAAGTAGCAGACGCACTTCGAGACCCGGATTGGACAATTGCAATGCAAGAGGAGATCAATCAATTCGAACGTCTTCAAGTGTGGACCTTGGTACCCCGTCCACATGGAAAACAGTGGTCGGAACTAAATGGGTTTTCAAGAATAAGAAAAATGAAGATGGTGAAGTGATCCGGAACAAAGCTAGGCTAGTTGCTAAGGGATACAATCAACAGGAAGGCATCGACTATGACGAGACTTATGCTCCTGTTGCTCGTATCGAAGCTATCCGCCTCCTGCTGGCTTATGCGGCTCACAAAGACTTCAAAGTCTATCAGATGAATGTTAAAACCGCCTTTCTCAACGGCGTGTTAAAGAAGAAGTCTACGTCGCTCAGCCGGAAGGTTTCGTTGATCAAGAACATCCCGATCATCTCTATCGCTTGGACAAAGCTCTCTATGGACTAAAACAAGCCCCACGTGCTTGGTACGATGTCCTGAGTGATTTCTCGTGAAGTCTGGATTCATACGAGGAACGATAGACACAACCCTCTTCATTAAATGGCATGACGAAGATCTGATGGTCGTCCAGTATACGTCGACGACATCATCTTCGGACTCGGCTCTGCAAGAAGTTGGAGATCTCATGAAGAGCAAATTCGAGATGAGTCACATGGGAGAGATGCAGTTTTTCCTAGGACTCCAAGTCAGGCAGCTCGGTGATGGAATTTTCATCAGTTAGACAAAATACATCAAGGATATTCTGAAGAAATTTCATCAAGACCAGAGCAAGCCTCTCAGCACTCCTATGTCACCAAG
The DNA here is from genome assembly GCA_027422505.1 of Craterostigma plantagineum. NCBI lineage: Eukaryota > Viridiplantae > Streptophyta > Magnoliopsida > Lamiales > Linderniaceae > Craterostigma > Craterostigma plantagineum. The sequence continues at coordinate 17,467 of JAPQWV010005045.1, read as the reverse complement.
CTGCAAGTTGGATGCCGATCCCTCTGGCAAGTCGGTCGACATGACACTGTATCGCAGTATCATTGGATCTCTTCTCTACCTCACTTCGAGCCGGCGGATATCATGTTCACCACGTGCTTGTGTTTCAAGCCGATCCCAAAGAATCCCATATGCTCGCGGTCAAGAGAATTTTACGCTACCTTAAGGGCACCTCTACCCTTTGCCTATAGTATCCAAAGGGTACGAATTTTAAACTCATCGGCTACATTGACGCTGACTATGCAGGTTGCCGAATGGACAGGAAAAGCACGTCCGGTGGCACTCAATTTTTAGGCGAAAAGATGGTTTGTGGTCATCCAAAAAGCAAATTGCGTGTCAACTTCGACGGCCGAAGCAAAATACGTAGCTGCCGCAGCTGTTGCTCACAGATGCTGTGCATGCGGACACAGCTTCGCGACTATGGGTACAATCTAAATAATATACCCATATGTAGTGATAGTCAGAGTGCAATCGCCATTACTTGCAATCCTGTTCATCATTCACACACAAAACACATAGACATTAGATATCATTTCATCAAAGATCACGTAGAAAAACGCACGATAGAGATGTACTTTGTGAACACTGAGTTTCAACTAGCCGACATTTCACCAAGGCATTAGATGAGAAACGATTTCAATTCCTTGTCAGAAAATTAGGCATGTTGAATATTCCGTAATATGTGCATTACCTGATATTCTGTGCTATCACATGCTCTATTCTATGTGCTTTCAATGCTTATTTGTTCTTATCTTGCGTGATAAAAATAAATATAATATAATAATAAAATAAAATATTTCTATAATATAAAGGGGTATGATGACATCCTTTAGGATGCTTTGGTCTAAAGTCACTTAGAATTTTACCTCAACATGCATTGATTTAATTGCTTAATTTTGTCAGTCTAAGTCGCATTCTTGCGTGTAAAGGTCATTAGGTTGCTCCACTAGACACAAAGCCACTATAAATGTGAGGATTCAAGCCTGGTTATATTTTTCTTTCTTTGGATCTATTTCTCGAGTGAGTCACACATCAATTGCTTGTCTTAACTAGTGATACTTGGCTTCATACTCATCTTGCGTTAGATCGTTAGGAAAATGATAAGGGAGTTTAGGTTATCCCTCATTCGGCCTTATATAAATTTCCCCACGTTAGCCCTTAGTCATCCACTTTGAGCCTTCTCCGACTTCCTTTTCTTTATTTTTAAAACCCATTCCCAGCCTTCAACCGAACTTTATACTCTTCGAATGGTTGTTCAAACGAGAAAATAAGGGGAGATAACAAAAGAAAAAGTAAGATGATGACAAAAGAAGGCATTGCTCAACGCGCAAAAATCAGACCAAAGGAATCGGCCTTCCGACTACCTTGTAGAAAGTGCATGGTTCCTGTTGTGAACTTCTCCAACGATAATCTCGTACGCTCGTCAGAACGGCTGGAAGAGGAGCACCACGAAGTGAACTTCTCCAACGATAATTCGGTCTTATATCGGGAAACGAGAAGAGGAGTGCAGCCTCGGGTACGAATTCCATAACCGAGAACTTTTCCAAATTGATAATCTCTGAAACCTCAATAGGGATTAAGAGAAGAGGAGCTCAGTGTCGGCCCGAGAACCAATGAGAAGAACTTCGCCTACGATAATCTCCTAGAGCCTCACGGAGAAGCGGAGCTTCAGCTTGAGCATAACATAAAAAGGGATAGTTCTTAAAAGAAAAAGAGGGAGAAAAGATTGAAAAGAAGAGAGACGCCGAAAAAAAAAAGAGTAGGGTGTCGAATTGGAAGACAATGAAGAGATAAGCTTACTTTCCTTTGAATTCCTTCCGTTCTAAGTCCTAGCCAAATTATAACCCTTACAACCCTTTGATTCCACATAGACGGTCTCTCACTTAGGTGAAATGATTAAAATGCCTCGATCACAGGTAAATTGACTTAAAATTGCTTGTGTTGACTTGAGTGATAAAATATAAAAATCCCAAGATAGCTAATTGAGAGCAACAGCGAACCTGGTGAGAGTTGTCGACATGGACCAGTCTATGAACTTAGGACTTTAGTTTGACGACATGACTTGACGCCATTTTCTTCTTTCAAATGTCTCGTAAAATTTTAGGTGTGACGATTGATCGAAGCAAAATAATCAGACCACATACTAAAATATATATATATATATATATATATATATATATATATATACGTATATATACTAAGATATAATAATTAATAAAAAATTTCGCACATTTTGACATGAAATATTATGTTTCATATGCGTTGAATTGAATAAATGCGAATTTCTTTAGGTATCGCACATTCTAAATGCAATTTTAGATTGCATTGGTGCTGAATTGTTTAAATACGATAAATTTTTCATTGCCTCTACCCTCACAATATTTTAAAGTACATGTTTTCGGGACCATGTATACATGCTTACTTGGTAAATTTTGTGTGCTCGTGACTTCAATTGATTTCATATGCTTACCTAATTAGTCAATTCCTGTGCATCATTGAGGGGGAGCAAGTATAAGACTTGTAGCTTAGCTCTAAATATTTTTGACGTTTCTTCTGAGTATTTCAGATCTTTCAAAATTAAAGAGCGAGACGTCGACACTACAAATAGAGGAGCTAGACACAAGACCAATATTTCAAAGATAAAACTGCCAAAAATAATTGTTGATTAACTCCATTATTTCTAACGCTTATCTCTAAGTGGTACAGATTTTCAAAACTTCTGTCAGGAAAGCTAGACGTTACTACATGGACAATACAGGGAGTTAATTGCATTTATTTTAAATACTAAGGGGGAGTCTTACAAAGGGTTTTATTTTGAAATAGGGGTCAATCTGAAAATTTAGAAGTACTTACTATCGAGAAACTAGATAGAATACTTAATTCACGATCATAAGTTTCTCTATCGTAAACAGTGTTGGGAACAATTTTGATTGGCCGCGATAATTTGCGATCGAAAAATTTGAATTGAGAGGAAATTTTCAAATCAAAAATTTCTCGAACGCAAATAAAAATGGGCCTGATCCATTTAATCGGAAAAGTCCAATCGCAAACCCGACTTAATGATAGTTAATAAAAGTTTAACTTTTGTCAGTCGAAAACTTTTTCTCACGCAACCCTAAATCGCAAAAAATTTCTCTCGCGAAAGACTTTCACAGACAGTTCAATCTTTCGATCTTCAACACGAAATTGTCTGTTTAAGGTAGAAATGAGAATCTGTTGCCATTTGCGTGTGAGTTAACTTCGTTAGCATCTGCATTTTGTAGTTTTTCGTATGATTTATGTTAGTTTCTCGACTGTTATTCAAAACTGAGAAAATCGCATACTATTTCATAGTGTTTTAGGCTTGATTTTGAACTATATCTGAGTTTAATGCCTGCACTTAAGATAGTTTCGATATTCTCTATGAATCTGACAGAATGGATCATCGGAAAATCTGCATATTCGACTGTAATCTGAATTTTGACGAAACTGGGTATTTGAGTTTTTAAAGCCATCGAAGAACTTTGTCGATCGCGAACAGTCTTAATTGAATTCCGATTTAATTGAGATACTGTTTGTGTCGAATTAGTTTTTCGATCGGTAAAATTCTGATTTAGTCGCCACGATAGAAGATTTTGACCGAAAAATTTACCATTAGGCTTGTCAATGGGGCGGGGATTCCCCGAATTTTAATCCCCGCAAGGCGGGGATGGGGAAAATTTTGTCCCCGTAGGCGGAGACGGGCCGGGACGGGGATCATAGTCCCGCCCCGCGGGGATCCCCGCCCCGTCCCCGCCACTAATATTATTTAAAAATATATTTTATATCTTAAATTAATATCTAAATAATATTTTTTATACATAGTTTATATTATTATAGTTTAAGATAATATCTTTTTAACTCATTTTTTATTATTATAATATAAATATTATCTAAAATATAGTATAAATAATATTTCTAATTTATATTATAATGAAAATATAATTTTTTTTAAAAAAAACGTGGGGACGGGGACCCGACGGGGACGGGGATGGGACGAATTTTTCCCTGCTAAGTTTGCGGGGACGGAATGGGGATTCCCCGTCGACGCGGGACGGGGATGGGGACCTAATCCCGGCCCCCCCCCCCCCCGTTGACATTCCTACTTACCATCGAGAAATCTAATTAGGATTTTTATGAGCGAAAATCTTACGCACTGATTAGACAATTTAGATGCTAATTTTATCGAGTGTAAAACTTACGATCGCAAAATAGCAATTTTCGATTCAATTCAATTTGATCGCAAAAATCTAGCAGCGAGAAATAATTTTTCAACACTTAATTTTTCCATCGCAAAATTCGCCGCTTGAGGTCTAATTGATTGGAAAATTTCTCGACGATTGACTTAGTCTTTCGTTGACTAATTTCTCGATAAAATTATATCGCAGCGAAAATTATTTTACTTACAATCGAAAATCACATTCCGCTCGACAAATTTCAATCGAAAATTTTATTCAATCGAGGAAAATTCTCGATAGTAAATTTACCTGAGAAATAATTTCTCGATCGTAAATATACACGGAATTTTTCTCGATCGTAAAATAGGTCGGCTACAGTCTCGATTTCAACTTCATACTTAGAAAAATTTGCTAAGTCTTTTACTCTGTGGCGGACCTTTGCGTATAAAATTTTTTTGGAAACGGTAACTAAAATAAATGGAAAACAGGAGTACAGAGCAGCGTGCATGATATCGCTCATGCCGCACCAAACGGTAGTGTAAAACCGACCAGACAGCACCAAACACTAGGAAACCCAAACAACCTACAAGGTCCCAAACAAGACCTAAGCCATAAGACAAGTACAGCAATCGAGGAAAGGGCTACGTATGAGTCAAAAACCACAACAATCAACCGGTTCCTGGTACCAGATGTAGTACCAGCAGGGCGACCCAGCTAAGTGCCAACAAGTGCAAGATGCACAGACGGAAGACAATATCACCGTGGATAAGCTTCAGGCGGGGAAAGTAAGACATGCATGAAGCACCCGCCAGGCTGGTCGGAAAGCGGCAACCTAATGCCAACTCCTGAAATGCATGCAGCCGGTCAAAAGGGGATGGCGACAGGACGGCAGTACAGGGAGGGCACCCCTCATCCAAGCATGGGATCGCACGGCACGGAAAGCAGGGAGCGTCGAGGTCCAAAAGACAGCATACAACAAAGAACAAAAACAGAACACAAGAGGGCCGGCCGGGGGGGAGGGATAACGAGAACAAAAACAAAAAAAGAAAGGTATGGGAAAGGGGAGACTCAGTCTCCGTCAGACATCAGGACGAGGGGGCGTCATCATCCATCAAACGCGGAAGGGCAGCTCCTTCCAAGCCAAACCAAAAGGAGTCAGGACACAGTCATGGAGAGCGGGAGACACCCACGCATGCAAGGTTCGGACCAGTCCCAAAACCTGTGGAGGAAATCAGCCAAGAAAACATTAGACCCAAGGGGAGGATGAAGATGCTACCAGGCGATGTGCCACATCCGCCGAAGGGCGCTAACTTGTAGCGAATAGTTAGTGGGGAGAGTGGATAGACGAAGGCAAAGAAGGGACTCGACATCCATGATGAGCTGAGTGGGCTGGCGTTGTCTCCCTTATGCCATCTCTTATTACGTTCCATCCACAAGTGATACACCGGGAAGCTAAGGCGTGTCGAGGGCCCAGCTTTGCAAGATGCTTGCCCCGCCACCACCTAGCCGCCCAACGGATTCCATCGGGCCAATCTCTAATCGGCCAGCCAAAGTGCAGTTTTCCACGGAGTAGTCGAAGGCATTGTCTGGAGTAGGGGCATTCGAAGAAAAGATGTCTTATAGTCTCCACCGCATGTGTGTCGCAAAGTAAGCAAGTGGAGCTTCCAGCCTTCGCCGCAACCCAAGACTTGTCCTTCGTCGCCAGTCTGTCCCGAATAGCGAGCCAAAGCATAATTTCATGTCTGGGGATGGCCAGCGGGCCCCCAAAGAGTGTATACCAGGGGACCTTGGGGCGCCGCGCCCGGATGCTCTCCCTGGCGGAGGAGGTAGAGAACTTCCCATTGGAGACGCAATCCAACTAATCGTATCTTCCTCATTCTGCCAAATCTGGGGAAGCAAAGGCGCTATCTCCAGATATTCCACCGACGATTGAGCGGGCCAGCACCACCCCTCTCGTTAATCACTTCACTAAGCCTCGAGTCGATAGGGAGACCCATAACCATCGGGCCCCGGGAAAGCGGGCAATCATTGGTCCCATGGACAGCCACGGATCAGTCCACATACGTATGGTATTCCCATTCCCAATGGTGAAAGTAATGAGTGGTCTGATAAGGTCACGGAGCTTTAGGAGCTTGTTCCAACTCCACGATGTCGTTGTGGTAGGCCTGGTGGTCCAGAGCGTGGTGTTGTGTAAGCGAGTCTGCCGAATCCAAGTGGCCCAGATCGAGGAGTCATCCCCGCTCAGTAGAGCCCAAAGGAGCCGAAGAAGTAATGCCTTATTATCAGTTTCGATCGAGCGTAGTCCCAGGCCGCCTTCCTCCTTTGGGAGGCAATATCGTCCCAAGCGACTTTAGCAGAGGTGCCTCTCCATAAGAACTTCCGAAGCCGTGTATCAATGCTCCTAATAATACCTTTGGGAAGAAGGAACACTCCCGCCCAATACGTGTGAAAGCTCAGGAGCACAGATTTGATGAGTTGGACCCGACCCGCATAGGAAAGGGACAGATTGGTCCATGAGCCCAGCCGACGATCAATATTTTTTAGAAGCGGAGCACAATCAGCAATAGTGAGCCGCGACGCAATGAGGGGGACCCCAAGATATCGTACAGGTAGGGACCCATGCGGGATGCCCATAACGGTCTGAATTGCACCCTTCAGTCGCTCAGCTTTTTTAGAGATGAACATCTGGCTCTTCTGGTTATTGGCCCTCAACCCAGAGAGCGTAGCGAACAGTTCCAGGCCTCTCTTGAAAGCATAAAGAGGGAAGAAGCGCCGCATTTCCAGTGATACTGAAAGCTGGGATTACGTCGGATCCCATCAGCGATGATGCAATATAAGACCTCCATTACGAGCGTAAAAATATAAGGCGAGATAGGATCGCCTTGCCGCAGACCACGTCGCCCATGGAAGAAACCCTCCGGTCTCCCATTGATATTGATGGAGAAACAAGGCGTCGTTAAGCAAGCCCGAACCCAGCCCACGAAGGTCCGGTGGAATTTAAGCGCTTCGAGTGTGGCGAGAACGAAGTCCCATTCCACTCTATCGTAGGCCTTAGCAATATCAACTTTGAAAGCCACCCGTGCGGGAAGACCAATGTTATTGTACCCTTGGCAGACTTCCTGGGCTATGAGAATGTTGTCGAGATCCGCCGGCCAGGAATAAAGGCCGTCTGCGATGGGTGGACGAGGTGGCCGAGGCAGCCCTTTAAGCGATTCGCAATCGAAATGATTTTGTAAAGTACATTACAGCATGAGATTGGTCTAAAGTCCTTGGCCATCCTAGGGTTATCGCTTTTAGGTATGAACGTGATCAGCGTAGCGTTGAGTTCCTTCAAGAGATAACCCGTACGAAAGAATTCCTTGATTGCGTGAGTAATGTCGGGTCCTACTGTGTTCCAAGCATGCTTATAGAATGCAGCCGTAAATCCATCAGGTCCAGGTGATTATTATCCCCATGGAAAGAGCGCGCTCTTGATCTCGTCGTCCGTGATTGGCTGAATCATTGCATCGGCTTCGTCCGTTCCGAGTTTCCTCTCCAAGTACGGCGCAATCATAGCCGGGTCAATAGAAGCCGTGCGTGAGGATTGTCCAAGTAGCTCCGTATAGAAGCGAATAAGCTCCGCTCTAACACGGTCATCGCCCTCGAAGGTTTCCCCATCCTCATTTTCAAGAAAGAAAATCCGGTTGATTACCCGATGCGTGGCCACTTTCTTGAAAAAAAAGGAGGTACATTGGTCGCCGTCCTTAAGCCACTCCATTTTAGCTCGTTGGGTAAGTGCCATGTCCATTTCAACCGCTTTTCCGTAGACAAAGCGGCACCGTTTCTCAAGAATGAGGAGGTTGGCCTCAAAAGGTAATGGACGGCAAGTTCTTGGACGGTATCCAGGAATCGTTTCGCCTCGAGAGTGTTGCGGTTGAGATCCCCCTTCTCTCGTCGTAGCTTTTGCATAGCAGATTTTATCCTTTTCAGGCGCTTTACCACAGTAAACATGGGGTAGCCGTCCTCTCGTCGTAGCCAAGAACCTTCCACCAAGGGTACAAAGCGAGGGTCGTTCACTAAGAAATTATCAAATTTGAGGACAGGGCCTTTGGCTCGTGTCGGACTAGTAGACTCCAGGATCAGCGGGGAGTGGTCCGAGGTCGATGGGAGGCCGCATCGATAGGTCAAGTCACCGAACCGGGCAAACCATGAAGGATTACCCACCATTCTGTCAAGTCGTCTCCAAACGCCCGAGGTGCCACTTTGTTGGTTGTACCAAGTGAAGAGGGGTCCCACACGGGGAAGTCCGATAAGGTCCGAACTAGTAAGGCACTCAGCCAAGTCGGGGCAGCCACCACCAAAGGACCCTCCACGCGCTTCGTTTCGTCCAGGATTGCATTGAAGTCGCCCATCAGGACCCACGGAGTATTTTCGCGCCGTCGTGAAGTTCTAACAAGGTCAGCCCATTGATCCCGCCGATCTGACCGAAGGTAAGCCCGTAAATGAAGGAGATAAAGAACTCCAACCTTTCCCCCAAAACTTGCACTTTGCAATGAACAGCCTGAGTAGTGTAGGCTACAACAATGACAGTGACGTAGCCGGGGTCCCAACCAACCCAAATACGAGATGACGGCCCTCCTCATAGTCATAGAACCAGCTCCAGGGCCTAATCGATTGGGTAATACTAGCTGGGTTTGTTCCGAAGCTCTTGTCTCATTGAGTCCAATGATCTTAAGTTCATACCTCGTAATCAGTTCCTTCACCGCCCATCTATGGTCTAACCTGTTTAGACCACGCACGTTCCAAGAGGCGACTGGGATCATTGACAACCGCTTGGAGGGCTGCTGTAGGACCCTGAGTATCTATGTTTTCCCACTCCAAATCAGCGAGAGCAGCAAATGGATTCTGGTGGTCAACTATATGGCTGCTAGAGGGGGCCATGCTTGTAGAGCAGCTCGTATTGTTCAGAATGGCCAGCCTAGAGTAAGTATCCGGTATAAGGCCCCTATTATCTCCGCCCTCAACGTCATTGGTAGCCGTGGGTGCCTCCACAAGTTTGTCTTTGCCCTTCTCGTTATTATTAGCTCGTCGTCGATCATGTCTTGTGCGGGGTACAACAGTATACTGAGGATTATGCCCCACGGTATGTTGAGGGGCCGTGGCCATGGCTTGTGGCTGCACTTGCGTGGTTGGCCGTTGAGTCTGTCGTGCAGTCCTCGTCGAAGTTTGCGGCTTTGTTTGCTTGATCGGGTGCTTTGGGCAGGTTCCAGATCCATGGGTCCAAGCGCTGCAGGCTGCGCATTGTTTTGGTTTCCACTCGTATTCAACCCGTATTGGGACATCCCCCGAGTGTCCTCCATCCTCGTAGGGATTCTGACTTTGAACTGCTCAACGAACTGTTTCTCCAGGGTTTTCTCGATGCATACCCGCGCGTATTCCAGTCGTTCACCAGTAGCCGTCATCGAGTCAGCAAATAAGGGCCTCCCAATAACACTAGCCACTATTCCCAGACCCTCTTGCATCCACAACTCGCTTGGAACTTTGCGCAAACCCAAAGCGGGACAGTCGGGTGATTCTTCTTCTCAAAGGACATGCCCATTTTCCAGACCTCGAGAAAGAGTGGCTGCCCATGCATGAGCCATGGTCCACCCTCCAGGACCGCAGCTGATGCCTCCGCCGTTGCAAATCAAAACTTAAAGAAGCCATTGATTGTAGCGCGGACTTCAATCAGGTCAGACCAACTGGATTTAGCGAATCGTTCTACGTGAGGGAAGTAAGGTCTCTTCCTAAGAAGTAGCCAACGAGGGTGTGGTCCCATCTGGTGGTGCCTTTTCTGGCCACCGCCCAAGGCGGGCAAGCGACAGCTACTCCATCAATAAGTGTGGGAGCCGTGTAGGATAGGTCGAGCCGTGGCGGAGAAGAACGTCGTGGCTGCGCTTTATTGGCATTGGCACCTTGTAAAACAGCAACAAAGGATGGGCCAGCACGTTCACTAGCCGTTTCTGTCATGGCTGTCGTATGCACCGGCAGGTTGGTAGGACGGGCCAACACGCTCACTGGCCCGGGGTGAGAATGACCATGAGAAGAAACCCTAGGTTGGTGTATAGCGTTCGGGACATAACGAGTGGGCGCCTTGTGTGTTGAGTCGGCCGTTTTGAAGCAGTGGCTCCAGTCGTAGCACCCGGTGTCAATGTTCCCACCATACACGGCTGTCCATCAACATGGGCATGCTCCTTAAACGGCCCTGATCCCAAGGCCTGTGGTGTTGTGACTCGCCGATCAGGGAAACGACGTTCAAGTAGCTGAGGCGATTGCGGTTCCTCATCCGAAGCATCTTCGACAGTCGGGGCCAAATCAGAGGGGGGTGGTTTCATTACCTCGCTTGCCGTAGGTTGGGGGCCATTAGGGTGGATCGCAAGCCCGTTCTCATTGCTGTCCGCACCCAAAGAAACCCTAGGTCCTTTCGTATTCCCCATGGAAGTTGAAGAGACATGAGGAGACGGCGTACTTTCATTAGGTCCATCCTCCTTGTTGATAGTGCGGCGACTAGATGGAGGTGGAGTACCCTTGCGAATCAGCCCGCGGGCCTCGTGGTGCGGGTCACGGATAGGGACGACGGCGGACGTGAAGCGGCGCTAGCGTCTGTGTGGAGTCCATGGAGGCTGCGACGCTTGTCTTACGGCAGGCTGCGAGGCATTAGGGGTTGGCCCGTTGATCTGCTGGGCGGTGAAAACCTGCTTCGGCGGAGTTGGTGGCTGGTAGCTCCGGCGATGGTGCGGCCCACATGGGCTTCAAAGGACGCAACGTCGAAGAGTTTGTCAAAGTCGACGATATTCCTCCTTAAGGCAGCATAATCCGGTGAGGGGCCAAGGCAAACCAAATCCGATGGTGGTGGATCCATTGGGGGAGATGAAAGGTTGCGGTTGAAGAAGACTGAGAAACAACGTGAGGTATTCAAATCCCTCCCATCGCCGTCTGCGCCCGGCGATGGAGGGTGGCGTGGGTTGGGTCGGCGGACGGCAAGGCGATGGAGTGGGTGTCGGCGGTTGTTGGCGGTGGGAGGTGGGGGGGAAGATGAAGAGACGTGTTTAGGATTTTGGGAGAGAACTCCTTGAGAGAGAAAACGTAGAGAGAGAAAATTACTTCTACTTTTTTGCGTATAAAATTTTCTCGATCGAAAAATCGAACTGAGTCATTACAATTGAAATCAATGCATAGGAAATCATTTTTCAAATCAATTTTATCGAGTGAAAATTTTCTCGGCATGAACAGTGTTCTTTTCATGATTCAACACTTAGAAAAATTTCGAACTATTTTTCACGCGATTCATACTTCATTCGAAATACACTCATGCCATTACGATTTTTCAAAATTGAGCATATACTATGCATTGATATGTTTTCAATTCAAAATTCATCGAACATGCGATTACTTGCGATATTACTATGGTTTGATGAAATTTATTCATACTTCAACTGAAAATAAATAATAAAATAAAATTGAACTAATAAACTTTTATATGTCTTATTTTTCAGATGGATCGCTATCCACCTATAATCACATATACGAGAAATCTCTATATCTTAATGTCCACGACACGAACTTCCAACTGGACCTGGCCACCTTCCGGTGTCCAGACGACATCATCGTGTCAATCCTTCAAGGCCATCCCCTATGGCATGGACTTACCGTGACGGCATCAGTGCCGATGGTCTACCTCCAGCAGTTTTGGGGGATGATCAAGAGCATCATCTTGGACGGGGATATCATTTCACGACGGTTTGTAGGGACGAGGCACATTTGCATGGGCAAGAACGAGTTCAGAGCTCTACTCGACCTCCCTCACAGCCAAAACTACGACCCCCTCCCATCAGATGAAGAACTAGTGGCTGATTTCCTTCAAATGGGTTACCGTCCGCCACTCACCAAGCTCGCTCAGGTTTCAGAGCAACGGTATCCCTCACCCATGGAAGACACTGTTCGGGATTGTGAACAAGTGTCTATCGCCGAAGCACGCTGGCTTCGACAAGGGCAACGGCCACATCCTCCGGATTTTTCACGGAGTCGTGTTCTCGCAAAATTATGATTTCGCCCAGTTGATCTGGAACGACCTTGCAGAACAGATCAGACAAAAGGAGAACAACCAGTCCAAAAACGTGCCGTACACGAGATGATTCTCCGTCATCATCCGACAACACATGGAGATGTACGCACAGAACATTCCTCGCCTGCCACCGGGTGGAATCTATCAGCTGCACCGGCTCAAATTCTCCACAACCCAAGGGGTGGACCTTACACAGCCTTCAATGGCCATACCTCTCAACCTTCTTCGGCTTGCTGACCCCGCATGAGCTGAATATCAGAGATACTGCCGGAAATATCACCTCACAGAGGAAATGATTTAGAGGGCACCCGGCAGATGTACACATGAGCCCTCCCCAACCGCAACAACAGCTAAGCCCTGAGGACGCGATGATTGATGATGTCGCTCAGGAGCTAGCTCAGGAGCCACCATTGGTCGAAGAGCCAATGCCCGACGTCGATGATACGCTGATAGACGTCGTGGCTACGGAGATGGAACTCGAGGCTCCTGACCTTGAATTACAACTGAAGAGCCCTACATGTAGGCGTGCTCGAAGAAACCATTGAGGAGGTTCTTCTACAAGAAGCACAGCCCGAGACAGAAATTGGCAGAGCTCGCTTCCACTGGTGCCGGATCAGGCTCTAAGGGATGTTGAACGTGATCCCACTCCTCACACAGCTACACCATCCGACACGGAGTCAGATGAGGAGATTAGCCTGATAAGACGGACTCCCAGACGACTTAGTATACAAATGAAGTCCCTCTTCCCAGCCGTCCACCAACGCACCAGATACCACGCTGACCACAAAGACAAGGGTTGCCGGCACTTCTTCGCTCAATCTTGAGCCGCAACCTACTCCTATGGTGTCTGGTTCGCAGGCGCAACCCGAGCCTGCAACAAACACCCATAAAGACGAATCCTCAGGATTCGACTAGAGGATTGGGTGGAAGTCTCATATCAGTCACAACCTCAAGTGACTGTGAGCGAACCCACAGAGTCGGTGTCTACTCACGGGTTGATAACAGGCGACGTCAATCGTCCTGGTCCATCTCAGGAGGCGTCCGCATCCTTCATGACGACCGAACAGTTCCAGGCCGCTCTCTCTGCCGCTGTACAGTCAATGGAAGAAAATATCACAGAGAGAGTACTCCAAGCACTCGAGGCATCCCGAAGAGATACCGAGAAAGCACCTGCCTCTGAAGGCCCGTCGTCACGAACAAACCCCACACCTCCACAACCCACACCACCGACCCTCTAGCCACTTCCTCCATCCTCATCAATCCATACACATCCCCATCACCGAGCTCCATGACATTCTCCTTACCCGTCTGATAGGCCTTTCCATCCGATCGCCGCAAGAAGAATCCCTCTATAGGCGATTGGTGGACCATGCTGAGCCACCGACTGACACCTGCCGAGGCCAAAGCTCCCACTCACGGCACAGAACATGACGATCCTGACGATCAGGACCCTCATGAGGGGGAGAAAACAGGCCAAGGACATCAACAAGCGGCCAAGGACAAGCTCGGGCGCTACGCAGACAAAGCGCTGGAGCTGGTGAAACCGAAACAACCCAAACACAAAACCACCGAACCCAAACACAAACCACCCCCAAGCCAGACTACCCACAACACGCACCGCACCGCCCACATCGACCCACAACCTTTCACCTGAGGACGCCTCCGTCCCCCCACCGATCTACTCAAGCCCCTTGCTTCCGGAAGAAGAAGCAAGTGCTGCGATACTTGTAGCTCTAGCAGCTACCCAAGCCACTCCCTCAGTCGCTCCAAACCACCGGGACCCACTGGACATGGCATCAATCCACACGAGGCCCTAGACAATTACATATTCGAAGTACAGTGGATGACCCACTCCATGCCCGAGGAGCATCAAAGACAACAGCTTCACGACGTTCGGCGCTTTTCTACAACAAGCGTCCATAGATCTCGTAATCATAGAAGACGACGAACTTCAGGAAGGTGAAGACTACGAGCTAGTTATCCCAAGGCTACCAGAGTTAATCGCTCACAGGCGGTTCCCTCTCCAAGCCTAACGCCAGGGACCGTCCGGATCGACACTCAATGGGAAACATCCAAATAGAAATTCCTTCCTCGAAGAAGTTCGTGAGAATATTTAGAGGTCTCGGGACAGAGTGAAGAAGCCGAACGAGTTCGAGAGGGATCTCTCATTGGGATCAGCAGAAGAGGATGACCTACCTCTGGATGCTGACCAAACTAGGACCTGATGTTAGGCTGGGGATGACTAAGACACAAGCCAAGAGACATAAAGAGTCTCTCCCAATAAGCCAACTACTCAGCGTATACTGTGCCAAATGAGGACTTCCAACACCTCACTACATCATCGAACGAGTGGACAGGACCAGAGAGGAACTGAGCGAGAGCGACCTGCCGTACCTCCCCGCTGATGAAGTGTACGTCTTTATCAGCTATGTGTGGAGAAGTACAAAGGTCCTCAGGGCTCATCAAGACAGAAGGCCTCGAAGGGCTCTACCGGTTCATGTTGCGCCAGGTCAAGTATTATGCCACACCGACCCTTCAGATGGCTCTGGAGAGCATATGAAGAAGGTCAACATGACCGCTCCGCTCAACAAAGGACCTGAGATCGAAGGCCTTCCCAACATCACGTGCATATTAGCTCAGTCCTAGGCGTCACCTACCACAATCCAATAGCGAAGAAGAATAGGTTGATGCTGAAAACTGAGATTCATAAGTTTTGCGAGGGACGCTCAAGGTCGTCAGGAAAAACATCGAGCGAGAGGTTGGAAGAAATCAACAGAGACACTATGCTGAAGAGAACAGCCGCTCCTAATGGAATTGCTTGAAGATATCGAGGAGCGACTGGAGCTTAGGATCACTCTGAGAACTACGAGCATGCGCAGATCGTATTACGCCCGACGAGGACCAACGGCGCAGAGACGCAATCAAGCACAAGTGGAGATCGTAGAATACTATTTGTAATTGTGCTTGTTTCATTAGTTTGTCCTTGTAATTAGGGCATTTTGTATAGTAGTCCTTAGATTAGGACTAGTTTGATATATACACAAGTTTTGTTTGGTATAAATACTTGTAAATCAATTGAGCTGAATAGAGAAAGTTTTTAGAATTGATCCGAAAGGCTTGCAATTCGTTTCTAACAACAGTAACTTTCTCTTGTTCTTCATTTGAGTTTTCGATCGAATTCAATTGCTTATCATAACGATCGAATTATATGAATTCTAGCCTAGGATCGTAGAGTTGTTAATCGTAGGACCACTAACAATTTACCCAATTTTTCAGTTGATTTGAGTGAGTTTTAGGTAGAAATCGAATCTGCTTTTCGTCATTTCTGTCCAATTGGGTAGATAAACAAATCGCCCGGAACTGCTACTTAATCGCCCGAAACTGCTACAGTACCCGATTTGCTACAATACCCGACTCTGTTACGATACCCGAAATGCTACAGTAATCAAACGAAACTGCTACAGTATTCGCCCCAAACTGTTATAGTAGCCAAAACTTCTATGGTAATCGCCCGAAACTGCTATAGTACTAAAACGGCTACAGTACCCAAAACTGAATCGCCCAAGCTACAGTGCATCTCTGTTTTAAATTTCAAATCGCCCGAATCTGATTTTCAGCCAAACTTGACGTTTTGACCGAGTCTCACAATTTTTGTGATTTGCCCCATTTAGATGTTCGCCCCCCATTCTAAGTTTCGCTCGAAGCTAATTCATCGAATTCATTTTGCAAATCGCTCACCCAATTTTAGAACTTCGGTCCCATCCTCATTGGTGGTCCCTATTCTATCCAGACAATATAATAAATGACGATTTAATCATGATTAATGATAGAAAGAATTTCCTCACGTGGGTGTGTGTGTTCGTTGAAGGTTGGGAGCTTCAATAAAAATTCTCTCTCTATAATTTTAACACACAAGACACACCTAACTATGTGTTAGGTTTTAGTATTTATACCACAAGGTATATAATACTTGGGCCCTTGTAAGCCCATTACAAGAATAAGATCGTTGGGCTCTAAACACATAAAAGCCCAGTTCACTTAAATTAATACAAGATTAAGATAACCTAATTTAATTGAAACACAAGAAAATAATCCTAACAATCTCCCCCTTTTGTTCAATTTGCAATTAGCGCTTGTCATCTTGATCTTGTAATAGTCCTGAGTCCTCAAAGAACACGTATCAAAGTATGCGGCGGAAGTATGTGTGTGCATGCTCTTCTTCAATCTCCTCCTCCTTTATCTTGTCTTGTGACCTGTTCTTTATGAGATCCAAGCTCACCGCCTTCTGAACTTCTCTTCTCGAAGCTACTTGTCGGATCGTCTCTTTGCATTCGATCTATCCCTTCACTAGTTACAACTCCCCTACATTTGGTCAACCGTGAGTTGGGGGATTCTCTTTAAATTTGGAGAGCGTAACGGAGGCAGATCTTCTCTTCTTGTGTCCAGCTCTCCCTTCGATAGTCGCAACTCTCCCTACATTTGTTTCAACTTTGTGTTGGATTGGGGTTCTCTTTAAATGGGGAGAGCTGTACACGAGGCGGCAACTTTGATCTTTGAAGTCGTGTGATGTTTGCTAATATCTGATGGCGCTTGAGATTCAGCATTTTCTGACATATATCTTCACTTTCGTCGTAGTATTGCTCCCATTTTCTTTAGTTTAGTTCTACTCCCCTCATGATGATCGAGTTGGGGAGATCGTCATGCGATGGATCAAATGGGCGGTTGTCTTTGGCAAGAAGATCACGTCATCGGGACAAGAAGTAGAGTTGATTGGTACTCACGGGAACTCTTTTTTCTCGGGTGCCAGATTGGTCTTCTTCGAGGGAAGTTGTCCGTTCGACCTCGAGGAAGCTTGTTTGCTCCAGAAGAAGTGCGTGGGGTGTGTTTTCCAAAAATGTGTTTGGCCTCCTTTGGATCTTTCCATCAATTGCATGAGAGCCCGTCTTCAGAGTGGTATAGGCGGCGGAAATGGTCGGTGCTCAGGTTGGGTAATCCGTCGGCAACACTTCAGAGATAACCTCTACACGTGGCCTGTGAGGTCAGTGCTCTATGAACCAGTTCCACATAGGCGTCCATTAACATCAGTCTAGGAGCGTAGCTCGTAGACGATGGCCGATTCCATTGTGTTTGAGGTTGCAACGACAGGACTTCCTTCTGATCATCAAAGAAT
>JAPQWV010005044.1:0-23368 GCA_027422505.1 Craterostigma plantagineum | reverse complement strand
TTGTTTGAGTTAATGCCCTATTCATATAAAACATAGTTTTAAAGACCTAGTCTTCAGTAAAATATCTTATAATGTAAATGTTGGTTTGCTCTTATTGCGAGTACAGTAATTAAAGACTAATTTGACCTTAAATAAATCATGTATGTTGTTCACGTCATAATAAAAAAAAATATTATGAACATATTAAATCCACGATCTACAGTTAATCACAAACAATACGCCACCATTTAAAAGATTGTTCTCGCTGTATAAGGTCTAAACTCATCTCTTCGTGCTGGAGAAAGCAAATCCACGTTTGGTCTGGTTCAAAAAATTATCGAAGCTTTTCGAACTTTTCAACAATAGATTGGGTTGGGTGGTTTCGTTTACAATTTGTATAACAACTTTAGCAATCCCAATAAGGTAATTTCATCTTGGATCTCAACCTAAACCTCCACATAAGGAATAAGGAATATTCTGTCCTTTTTTCTACAGCCTTTATGTGTAAATATTGCCTCTCTGTAGTTCAGGCGAATTTACTTGCAACTGCATTTGCTTGAACCAGTTTCAGTTTTTTGAAGATACTGAAGTTTACGGCATGCCACGAAGAACTCGGATTGGGTATTATAACTCGCTGATTGAGGAGGAAGACGGGGTAAACGACCGTCGTCGTCGAGTGCGCCGAGATACAGAACACAAACACCGAGGGTTAGATCTGAACATCTTTATGCCGATTTATTACTAACATATTTTTGGTTTTGTGTGCTAAGTTGTTTTCTGTTTGCTATACCGTCATAAGAGTGAAATCTGAAAGTAGTTGTGATTAATGATTTCCTTGATTTCAATGGAACAAAGGGAAAAAACCAGTCTTCCTTATATTGTTGAATATACAGGAGATTGTCAAGTAAAATAAGGTAAAGTTTAAAGGTTCAAATTTTTTGAGAAGGGTTTTTTTTATGGATGAATGGTTTGGTGTTAGCACAGGACAGATTATTCACACTTTTTATCTATTTTTTATATCGATTATAATTGCAGTATTTTAATACACACCCTGCCACTTTACATACACACTCTGCCACTTTCGAAATGAAAAAATAATCGATGATATGAGAAGATTTTCCAATGGATCATCTCACATGTGAAATTAATGCTTCTGAAGCACCAAATCTTTTGGCTTCTTTGACCACCAAAGCACCACGAGAGGTAGTGAAACTTTTTACAGTTTCATCCATCTTTGATTCAAGATGATTCATTGTAAGTCGATAGATTAGGCGATATCTGATTCAATTTGATTCATTCATTATGAGTCGATAGATTAGGCAGATAATTTCCTCTTACAATCGCAGGAAACATATTGAAGGTGTAACAATCTTATCTTGAATCCTCTATTAGCTCAAGTACGATTATATCAATGACATGACTTCGATATTGAATTTTTTCCTTTACACTTTTAATTGCAGCGAGAAAAGCAAAGATGAAGAAGACACAATTGTGGCATTTGGTAACAAGAACACTATCAAGGGCGAGAATTCGCCATTACTGCAGTCCGTTGTATTTTATCGCATTTTACGAATATATATTCTCATGTTTTGACACAAAGTTTTAACTATTCAATGGATGATCAAAGATAACCGACAAAAGCGATCATGAAAATTGCGTCTGTACTGTCACACCGCCGTTGCCTCTCTCTCCGATCCGATCTTTTGCTTTGCTTCAAATTGGAAAACCGACACCGACGACGCGCTACAGGCATCGCTTATATCAAGCCGAGGGAGAAGAGTTGTAAAGTAAGGAATCTGTAAGCGTCATTTATAGGTGAATTTTTTAACGTATAGGTTTTGAAAATTATAATAGTTGCTAGCATGAAAGAGTAAAGATTTCTCATCCTGTTGATGACAAAATTTTCTGGAAATTTTTCATTCGATGTGTTGCCATTGTTTAGCAGATGTAGAGCTGATTGTTTTCATAAAACTTATTGATATATATTTTGTGTAGACGAGCTGTGTAAAGGGAGGTGTGACATGCAATTTTAATCGGTTTTCTTTTTAGACGCAACTATAGTTCGACATATCTTACAACGCCTAGACAACGGTATCTCAATTTCGACCAGAACATATCTCACCTCTCCACACGAGTCGATTTGATCCAATTATGTCTTATCTTACGCCAATAAAATGTGAGTCAGATCGTCTTCTTCTATACCTTATGGGATTAGTTTCAGGAACATATAATCCACCATTGCCAAGGTACTTTGACTTTGTCTTGCCTTCATCAAATTTTTTGAGCTATATCCATTTGTTTCACTCATTAGAGATGGAGATTAATGAGAGGCCGTATAAGAGGACATTATTGGATTTCTAGAAGCTATCAATATCTGAGTTGTCTTCAAGTAGAGGTTCGCCGAGGAAACTATTTGATAATGTGCATGAAAATTTATTGCCACGATTTTTACTTTAATTTTGTTGCTTTGATCTTTAGTTTGGGTTGGTTCATAGCATTGAAGTCGCTGTGTTTTCTGTTTCATTTTCGAGAAAGGATCGACGAGACAAGACATGCAAGATGATGAGTATTTGCCATACAGTTATGAGTGTTTTGTAAAGAAAAATGAGTCTGCCGTATGTCAGGGGCCAAGTACGAAGACAGTGGGACTTGTACGGATCCAATCAGCCTTCAACTTCAAACGTGATTTCGGCATCGTATAAAACCCGTTATACTTACAGAGATTTCCCCATTGATAAAGTTGTTGTCTTTAAGGTTAACTCAAATTTTGTGGCTTTCAGACTATGCCTCCTATGTGTCTATTGTAATTACCAGAGTTGTTTGCTGCACAAAGAGAAGCGATAGAGCCAACCGAGAGGGTTTCTAATAGCGATAGAGACACCTCGGATATACATGAATATGAACTCATTGAACCTTCCCACCACCAAAGCACCACGAGAGGTAGTGACAGTTTTTACAATTTCATCCATCTTTGATTCAAGATGATTCATTGTAAGTCGATAGATTAGGCGATACTTTCATCTAAGTTTAAATTTGATGATTTTGTATAATGTTTTTCATCTTTTAAAAGTCATCATTAGCACTAAATGTAGCGTCCCGTTCCTCATTACCTTTTTACGCATCTATAACATAAAATTTTTCGCGATTCCCATAACTATTTACTTTAACAAAAGTGGGTGCGTACATCTGGTCTAGTCCTTTCCACAATAATGTACGTATATGTACCTATCACATGAGTCACAGAATGCAACCGTCTAAATCATTTCTATTCTATATGCTAACGACGAACAGAGGGGAGCAGGAGCAGAGCGTAGTCGGCCAACCTTGAATCCATGCTTTGTATGATGATGCGTTCTACCCAGCCTGCTAATTATCTACAACAAACTGTGAATACAACTATTCAGAGTATGATCGCAACATGTTAACTAATACAAGTAACAAAAAAATAAACAGTATTCTTCCCCGTCAATATGTAACCATGCCATCATAAAATCATCATGCATATAACTGCCATCCATAAGATCCGTAGATCACATGCCAATCTATATGTCAATTTATTTTGATACTCCCGTTATAGACTAGCTAGACTGTACTGTACGCCCAGTCGGCGCCCATGCATGGGACTCTGTAACCATTCTGTAATCCCCCGATTTGTAGGGATACACATTGCATGTACAAGACTCTGTAAAATCCCCCGATTTGTAGGGATGTATGCCGTAGCATTCATATCATACCATCTGTAGTCGTAGCAGTCATAACGGTTTCTCGCTTCATTTATATGTATGCAATGCTATATAAAATAGCTTAGATGACACATAGATCATCAATGACCTAGCCTAGAGGTGTGACTTCGATTCTATCTTTTACATTCTGATATTTCCGTTGCTGATTTTCTCGTTTTCAAGCATTATATGAACTCCTTGAACGGATTGTTTCGAGAGGGTCTTTCTATAGTTGGAAATTGGAATAGGCCTTTGCTGAACTGAGAAAACTTGAATTGCGCCTAGTGTTGGTGATCTCTGTGAAGGTGACGTGACGTAGACGATATGGGTCCTCCTTGTCTGTTTCTTTATCTTTTTGTTGGATGTACATGTATAGTCGCTAGGAGACTTTTTTTTTGTACGACCGAGTTTCCAAATGTGATCGGTCAGAAATTTACGATAATCGCTCATTCTTAACGCACCATGCCCAATACTGACCAACTCTTTCGTCTGACTGGGCTACGTTTGGTGCTGGTGACAAGTAGTATAAAAACAACAGCGATGGAAATAACACTGATATGTAGGAAACTTACTTAGCCTCAGATGCCAGCGATTGAGGGTTTTTTTATTGTGTTTTATTGGGCAATGTCCCGACGAGTTTTCCTACAAGTTTCTGTTGATCCTCAAAACAGCCAGATTTGTTTGATCGTGTGGTGGCGCAGTTTCAGGAGCTGATTTTTTTTTCTTGACTTACGTTCTCCAGGTTTCTTACATTGTCAAGGATCCAGAAATGTTAGACATTGTGATTTCCAAGGCTCCTATGATTCATATTGCTTCATTGCTGTCAACATGTCGGCCTTTTCTTCCTTTGGTATCAAGTGGCTGGTTGGTACCTTACAGTTTGGTTTGGCGTCGATTCTTTCTGCAGGAATTTGGTGGCAGTTTGAAGTGATCCCGATACGATATGGATGTAAAACACTAAGTATAGACTAGATGTTGGGTAGGATGTCGGGGTAACACTCGACCTAACATTCAGGCGCACGGCGGAATATTGTAACTACTTAGTGACGAAACTGAAATAACACGGGATGTAAATCTGTGCAGCAAGTTATAAAAACTTGCTGCGTGCCTCAAGGCAAAATTCCACTACAGCAATGGATGCAAAACAACTATCCGAAGATAGTAAAAACAAGCCTAGGAAAAGAATCTAAACGATTCTGAAAACCTACGAAGTACTAAGACTTCAGAAAGCTCAATACTAGGCTAAAAGACAACTCTCGTAATATAAAACATTCGCTCAAGCTCGATATGTGTTTCGCTCATATTTTTCACTCAATATATCGCTCAACTTTACTCCATGAAAGCTCGCTCGAGAGTCGTTGGTTGCAGCTCGAAAATAACTCTTATTTATAGACCTTGGCTCCCTCTTGAATTGGTAAAAAGATCCCTTGAATATCTCTTCAAATATCTCTTCGAAGATCTCCCTAAATATAGTATATATTTAGTTCGAATCTTCTCATCTTATTGGCCGATCTCTTATCTCCTATTTATGGTAAACTGATTGACTGGATCTCCTTGATATTCAGATCTTCTAATCTTGGTCGTAGCTTGACTTGATCTCTTTGATCTTCAAATCTTCTATTTATGGTAAGTGCACTTCCTAGATTCGTTCAAGCAACTCCACACGCTTTCCACACGGTTTAGACTCGTTTTAGCACTTTACCACGTCCTGCATATCAGTAAATAAAGCTACAAGAAAAGGTTAAACGGTTTTGGGCATGAAAGATAAAATCGAATGTTGACAGACAACAATGTTGGCTGAAATGTTAGCCCAACATTGTCAAAGCTGAACTAGTCAACATTAACAATCTCCCCCTTTTTATCTTTCTTCCCAAAACCCGTGCAGATTTAAAAGTTCCGAAACTCCCCCTGAAGGCAAAATCTACTCAACCACAAAAACATTAAAAGATGGTTGGAATAGACGCAAACAGGCAAACATGTAAATATATCAGAGAAGCAAATCAGCATGCATATAGTAAAAATAAATTAATCAGAAAATCAATTATGCATGCAAAATAGAAAGGATCAGAGCTTCACTCTCAATGGAGTATGGAGTTTCCTTCTGATGCTTTCTCGGCTGCTTCTCATTCTTGGTCAGCTCCCCTTGTTTGTTCGGCTCCTTATTCTGCTCCCCCTGAATTTCCTTATCTTCCCCTTTCTATCTGCACAACCTTCTCCCCCTTTTTGGGAAGAAAGAAAAGACTCAGAGAACTTCTCTGTTAGCCAACTTGCAGATGTTGAGGTAACATCTGGCCCAACATTCTGACACTCAGAAACAAGTTAGTTCGCCATAAAGAAATCAAAGATAAATCCAAAAAAATTGATGAGTACAGAATGTATAACCCGTGAATTATATCAGAAACGTAGGGGCAGAGAGAATATCAGCGAGCCACTCAAATATAATTTAGACAGCTTAGAGGATAAGGTCGAATCAGGTCACAACTGTCTAAATAAACAAGGAGCTAATATGGTATATGGTCCTATGGAAGAATCGGTCATAAAAATATAGGAGCAAATCAGATCATGATTCAACCAAAAATACCAAGTCAAAAGTCATAATAGAATCGAGCGAGACTAACCGTTTGAGCGACAATGAGGATCACTTGAGCCAAGTGTAACACGCTGTTCTTCGAGAGTTCTAATGCAATTCTGAGAGATATCTAAACTAGACACATGAAACCAACAAATGCTGACCTAAAAACTAATGCACATAAACGAAAGCACAAAAATATAGCATGATCAAACTGACAGTCACATATGTTGCCCCAACATAAGACTCAACATTCTACTCTGAAATTCGAGACTTTTCTGTTCAACACCCTAAACTCAATTCCCTTTCATTTTCTGCCCTACTTACCTCATTATAGACTAGTAATATTATGCTAAGCCCTTATAAGATCCTTATCATCAAGGTTAGGATTTTTCGCAAAGAGTGCATCGTCACCGCGAATGCCGTGCACCTAGGGAAACTTATTACCTGAACCTGTATCTTGAAAAAGAATCAGAGCAATATATATGATTTTTTTTAGGAAGAGGGTCATTTCAGGGAACGTTCTAGGTGAGTCAAATCATTTCACAGAACAACAGAGAGGACATTAAATCAAATGTCAAAGCAGTAACAATCAAGTTCGACTTCTGCTATGTTGATCCAAATGTTGGACCAACATTCAGACAGACTGATGCAAACCTATGGACTTTTTCAGGTCCGAAAACCTTTCAAAGTCCAATACTTTCGTGAAAATGTCAGCTAACTGATGTTTCGTGTCTATATGCTCAATGCGCACTAATTCTTTTTCTACCATATCTCTCAGAAAATGATGCCTTATATCTATATGCTTCGTGCGTGAATGCTGGATAGGGTTCTTAGATATGTTGATGGCACTAAGGTTATCACAATACATGAGAACTGACTCGCACTCTAAACCATAGTCACACAACATGCTATTCAACCATATTAATTGCGTACAGCAACTACCAGCAGCAACATACTCAGACTCAGCAGTAGATAAAGACACACAATTCTGTTTCTTACTGTACCATGCAACTAAATTGTTACCTAAGAAGAAACAGCCGCCACTTGTGCTCTTGCGATCATCCTCGTCACCTACCCAATCAGCATCGCTGTAGCCTACTAGACTCATATTAGTATCTTTAGAGAACCACAACCCTAGGCTACACGAACCACTCACATAACGAAGAATACGCTTAACGGCATTAAGATGGGAGACCTTAGGCTCAGACTGATATCTAGCACATACACATACGCTATACATGATGTCGGGTCTACTAGAAAGATAAAGCAAACTGCCTATCATGGATCGATATAATGTTGGGTCAACATTCTGTCCAACATTGTCCTTACATACCTTTTGTGATGACCGCATTGGAGTTTTCATTTCCTTTGCCGTGTCAAGCCCGAACTTCTTGACTGTGTTCTTCGCGTATTTCTCCTGGGACATAAAGATCCCGTCGCTGCTTTGCTTAATCTGCAAGCCTAAAAAATAAGTTAGTTCCCCGATCATGCTCATTTCGAAAGTGGAGTTCATGGCCTGTACAAATTGATCTAGCATAGATTGTGAGCTCGAGCCAAAAACAATATCATCAACATAAACTTGAGCAATTAAAATATCAGAACCGGCCCTTTTATAAAAAGAGTGCGGCCTGCCTCACCTCGAGTAAACCCAAAATCTAGTAAAAATGTAGATAACCTACCGTACCAAGCTCGAGGCGCTTGCTTCAGTCCATATAAGGCTTTCTGCAGCTTAAAAACATGGTTAGGAAAATGCGGATCCTCAAATCCCTTAGGCTGTTCAACATAGATTTCTTTATCAATATATCCATATAAAAACGCACCCTTAACATCCATTTGGTGTAACGTGATGTTAAGCCAACATGCAATAGCTAATAACAACCTAATTGATTCTAACCTAGCCACGGGGGCGAAAGTCTCATCAAAATCTATGCCCTCAACTTGCGTATAACCCTGAGCTACTAGACGTGCTTTGTTCCTAACAACTCTACCAAATTCATCAGATTTATTCTTAAAGATCCACTTCGTGCCTATGACATTAATGTCCTTCGGCCGTGGGACTAAGGTCCATATTTGGTTTTTCTCAAACTGCAAGAGTTCCTCTTGCATAGCATTTATCCAGAAATTATCCTTGAGAGCTTCAAGGACATTCTTAGGTTCTATCTCAGAAACAAAACAATTAAAGCGTACCTCAGCGTATACCGTGTTCATGCATACGTTTCTTACCATAGACTTATAATCCTTGCGCGGCTTATCTCTGGTTTTCCTACCTTCGTTCACATCTCCAATAATTAAGTCTATGGGTGATCTTTTTGAATCTTAGCTGGCGGGTCTCTACGAACTTCACTGGGTCCAGCCTCGATGTTCTGTTCTGGCACAGATGTTGAGTCAGATGTCGGGTCAACATCTTCCTCCACATTCTCCTCTGTTTCGTCCACAGCTTGTATAACATCTGAAATATCAACTTGAGGAGACACTTTGCTAAGATCAGTAGCATCATCAAACACAATATTTACCGACTCCTGAACAGACTTCAAGCGCAAGTTATACACACGATAAGCACGACTATTAGGCGAGTATCCAAGAAATATGCACTTGTCACTTTTTGAATCAAACTTGGTCAAGTACTCACGATCATTCAACATATAACAATAGCATCCAAAAACATGAAAATACTTGACAGTCGGCTTTTTCCATTCAATAATTCATACGATGTCATTTTAGTACCATGACGAAAGAAAACACGATTAGATATATGACATGCGGTATGCAACGCTTCAGCCCAAAATCTTTTAGAAAGACTCTTAGAATGCAACATAACACGTGCCATTTCTTGCAATGTCCTATTCTTCCTTTCGGCCACCCCATTTTGTTGGGGCGTCTTAGGAGATGAATACTCATGAATAATGCCTTTTCGATCACAAAATTCGTCAAACAATTGATTCTCAAATTTCCTACCATGATCAGACCTAATACGAAAAATCGAAGCACTGAAATTATTCTTAATCATAGCACAAAACTTTTCGAAGAAATCGAACGATTCAGATTTTTCCTTAAGAAAGAAAATCCATGCATATCTAGAATAATAATCAACGAGCGCATAAGCATATTTCCTACCACCAATGCTATCTACTTCCATCGGATCCATCAAATCCATGTGAATAAGCTGAAAACAATGAGCAGTTTTAAAATGTTGGGCAGCATGTTGGTCAATATTATGGCTAGCATGCACTTGCTTACCCTTCAAACATGACTCACAAACAACCTTACCAAACTCCTTAAGCTTTGGAATACCTCTGATCGCATCGTGTTTGATAAGTTGCTCCAGCATTCGGTAGTTGACATGGCCCAGTTTGTAATGCCAAATGATGACATCGTCTTCGGCCTTCGATAGTTGGCACACGTCCTTCGAACTGGATTTGTCTCCGACTAAGTAGCAGTTATCGCTCGATCGTTTACCTGCCATAACTCGAACACCATTGCTGTTAAAAACCACACAACATCCCTTATTAAATCTTACCTCCAAGTCGTCGTCGCAAAGTTGGCTTATGCTAATCAAGTTAGCTACAAGCCCGTCGACGTGGAGTACGTTGCTTAGCTAAGGGAAATCAGGCACGTTCAATCTGCCTCGACCAAGAATTCGTCCTTTAGCACCTCCTCCGAACGTTACAGATCCACTCTTTAAGGGCATGTACTCACTAAGATAATCTTTGGTACCCATCATATGTCGGGAACACCCGCTATCGAAGTACCAAGAACCTGTCACGTTAGCTCGCAAAGAGGTATACACAACATTGCACTTATGCACTGACTTCTCTACCCAAACTTTCCTAGATGATGAAACAGCATTTGGATTACCGGAATTTGAAGGTGAGCCAGCTGAACTTTCTCCAGACATACATTTCAACACTGATTTATCAATGTTGAGCGGGATGTTGGATGACATTTCAGCCGACATTGATTTCTTTGCAGAAATCTCCCCCTTCAATTTCCAGCAATGAGGCTTAATATGACCATGCTGATTGCAATGATGTCATTTAAATGACGCATCCTTAGGTTTACTAACATCATGCTTAGGACTAGTCTTAACTATCATGGTTTCACTAACATCACTCGAGGCATGCGACTTCCCCTTTACAAAAACTATTTTAGGCTGAACTTTGGTCACTGGTTTAGGATCATCACCAATGGGCTGAGAACAAAATCCTAGACCTTGCTTATAAAAAATGCCTAACGATAATACCTCATCAAGGGTCGTTTTACCCTTGTTCATCTTTGTGAACGTTTCTTCGGCCTCGTCGACTCGCTTTTGAAGCTTGTCGATCTCCTTGTCCTTTCTTGTCAGCACGGCCTCCAGTTTGTTCATCTCTTCAAGCAGGACTTCGATCACTTTTTCGTTCTTTTCATTCTCCTCGGACAACACATTCACGACGGCTTTGAGTTGCGCATTTTTTGCCTTCTCCATTTCCAAATGTGCGGACAATTGCTTCATAGCTGCATAAACATCTGTTTCTAAATCTGCATCATCAGAACTTGAAAACCCATCAAAATAGTTTGAGTCATCATAATAAAAATAATTTGTTTCTCGGATGTTGAGTCAAATGTTGGCTCAACATCAGTTACTGCCGCAAATCCGATTTGATGATCTTCTTCTTCGTTGTCAGAGTAGGACTGTATGGTTACTGATGATTGCCTAGACTCCTTAGGGCACTGTTCTTCATCTTCATCGTCGGAAAGATCGATCCACATAGCTTTTCCGTGCTTGCGGAGGGTATTTGCACACTCGTTGGCAAAATGACCCCATCCTTGACATTCATAGCATCTTACAGATTCGTAGTTGATGTTCTTCTTCTTTCCATCTGGATTGCGTTTGAAGAAGGGAGGCGCCGATGAAGGTTCTGCTTTGGCATTCTGGCCCTTCCTGAATGTTGGGCCAACATTTTGCTCGACATTCTTCTTCTGAAGGAACTTTGTGAATTTCTTCACGAACATAGCCATATCCTCATCATTGTCAGGGTCAACTTCAGTTTGCACCTTGGATGACTGACCGACTAGAGCAATGCTTTTGCCACGTGAAGCTCTCTTTTGGACTTCGAGGTTGGTCTCATAGTTCTTCATGATGTTCATCAACATGTTGAATTCCATCGTGGACAGGTTATGTGCTTCCTCAACGACCGCTACCTTCACATTAAACTTTTCGATTAGCGTATGTAAAGCTTTAGAAACCAGTACCTTATTTGCAATCGGATCTCCAAGGCTAGCACACTCGCTTGAAATCGTCAAAATCTTCCCGAAGTATGTGGTGATGTCCTCGTCTTCCTTCATCTAAGGTTTTCAAACTGATTGAGGAGATAGCGCAGTTTGGTTTCCCTCACGCTCGCATCGCCTTCGCAGTACCTCTGAAGTAGATCCCACGCGTTCTTTGCCATCGAACAATTCTGAATGATTTTGAACATGAAAATATCCACCGAAGAAAAGATGGCATTAAGAGCTTTATCGTTATACTCGGCCGCATTCTTTTCAGCAATAGTCAACTGTTCGATAGACTTGTCGACTACTTCACCATCAGCATCTGGAGGAGATCGAGGTGGAGTGTATCCGTTGAGAATAGCTTCCCACGCTCGCACATCTATGGACTTGATGCATTGGCGCACACGAACCTTCCAATAGGCATAATTGGAACCGTCTAACACAGGGACTTTGCCGAGATGGTTTGAGCTTGTAACATCCATTATAAAGGATCAAAACGCTTAGTCACGTCAAGCGGAGGCTCTGATACCACTTTGAAGTGGTCCCGATACGATATGGATGTAAAACACTAAGTATAGACTAGATGTTGGGTAGGATGTCGGGGTAACACTCGACCTAACATTCAGGCGCACAGCGGATATTGTAACTACTTAGTGACGAAACTGAAATAACACGGGATGTAAATCTGTGCAGCAAGTATAAAAACTTGCTGCGTGCCTCAAGGCATCCACTACAGCAATGGATGCAAAACAACTATCCGAAGATAGTAAAAACAAGCCTAGGAAAAGAATCTAAACGATTCTGAAAACCTACGAAGTACTAAGACTTCAGAAAGCTCAATACTAGGCTAAAAGACAACTCTCGTAATATAAAACATTCGCTCAAGCTCGATATGTGTTTCGCTCATATTTTTCACTCAATATATCGCTCAACTTTACTCCATGAAAGCTCGCTCGAGAGTCGTTGGTTGCAGCTCGAAAATAACTCTTATTTATAGACATTGGCTCCCTCTTGAATTGGTAAAAAGATCCCTTGAATATCTCTTCAAATATCTCTTCGAAGATCTCCCTAAATATAGTATATATTTAGTTCGAATCTTCTCATCTTATTGGCCGATCTCTTATCTCCTATTTATGGTAAACTGATTGACTGGATCTCCTTGATATTCAGATCTTCTAATCTTGGTCGTAGCTTGACTTGATCTCTTTTGATCTTCAAATCTTCCATTTATGGTAAGTGCACTTCCTAGATTCGTTCAAGCAACTCCACACGCTTTCCACACGGTTTAGACTCGTTTTAGCACTTTACCACGTCCTGCATATCAGTAAATAAAGCTACAAGAAAAGGTTAAACGGTTTTGGGCATGAAAGATAAAATCGAATGTTGACAGACAACAAATGTTGGCTGAAATGTTAGCCCAACATTGTCAAAGCTGAGCTAGTCAACATTAACACAGTTGATGTGAGGTGTTCATCAAAAGAGTTGTAGCAAACGGCGATGACACCGTTGAAGTAAGTTATCGTCTTTGTTTCCCGGATATATTTTGTTTCATCTTATTTTCGATATCGCTGGTCGGACATTAACCCTCATCAGGTTCACGATGGACAACTGATTGGCTATGGCACTGCTAAGTATGATGAAGATTTTTATCTTGGAGACAGCATCTTACTTGGGAAATGGATCTAGTTGTAATATGTTTGTCCTTGTTGTTATTTGAACTTTTCAGACACATCCAAACAAATGCTGTCACGAAAATACTCGGTTCAATGTTATCCCTCTTGCAGGGTTGTGTTCCCCTGAAGGCCAAGTGATTCCTTAGTAATTACTTCTGGTTTAATTTCCGAGATTTCCTCTTGGCTGTTAGTGTCGTTGTTGGGCTATCATTTCCCTGCACGCATTTCTGTAACTGTACTTGTATAAGGTTATTATCCTCCTATGGTTTTCTCTAAGAAGGCATTATATATGTACCTTATATAATTGTGTTGGATTGATTGATTTTCCCGAGTCTAATAACTGATGTACTTTTTTTTAGTAACATCATGGAACCCTTTGAAATGTAAAGCATTGACTTGATTTCTTTGTTTCAAGTGGAGACATTATTATTACAGGAACTTCATTATCCAATTTCCAACATCACTAAAGTCACAATAGTGGACATTATTACATTACATGCAAAGCTGCTATATCTGTATGTAGGAAATTCCATCCGACCATTTTTAAAGCCGCGATAGAAAGCTACGTCCCTGTGAACAGTATATATTACATATTACACTATGATTCACGTAAAAATAAATATTCATGTACGAAAATATCGAGAGTTTAATTAAGGCATTCACTAAGAAACAGCACATCATATGCAGCAAGTTCTATGTACTACTTGTCAATTCAAAAGTCAGTGCCAAAACAAATGGGCAAGTAGAAGTGTTTGGAGATACTATTTCATCTTCTAACTCTCTTTAGATATCTATGCTCTACCTCCAATTCTTCCAAAAGATGTAATAAACATTTAAGTGTATTTTGACAATCATCCTAGCAGCAGCTGATTCTCTTGCTTCATAGGGCTTCAACTCCAAACCACCTTCTGATTCGATGATATTTTTGCCTTTACCCGTCACAAATACCTTTGACTTAAACTTGCCTGCCAAAAAATAAAATGAAATTATAACTCATCACATCATTATTATTATCATAATATTTCTTTCTCAAAGTCACGAGTTCCTTACCGTCGTCTGATGGCGCTACAAAATCCTAGGAAGTCTCCAGTTTCTACTGAGGCATATAAACTCCAACTCCTGTAATAATGCAGCTCACAATTCCGACCGAAAGAAAGAAATAGTAAAATAAATCGAGAATGGCGATAACCTGGCACAGAGATATCCCTTGAGATGTGGGCTTATCAACTTCAGTTAACGGACCGCTACTTCCGCTGAGGATAGATGCGATGCATTGACGAGCCAAATCAGCATCACCGCCTACATTTAAAGGGGAAAAAAAACACGCTTCCTCTTCGTTAAATAATACACGAGTGCCTTTATTTGTGTTGGCAGCAATTTCATCGTACATGATTTTCCCAAGCAGAAAAATGTAACGACAGAGAATAATACCTAGCAACCACTCAGACATTACATTAAAAAGGACTGCAAGTCAGATGGAAAACATATGACAAATTACCATCCCTTATTCTTTCGATGTAATCCTCGTACGTTGTGAGCTCATCTTCAATATGACAAAAGTGTGAGTACTGCCAAGAAAAAAGACACTCATAATCGTGTTGTAGCCTAGGTATCATGTGCATAACAGAAAAAACATATCGGACAATCGTATAGCAGTTTATATACGCGCATCCGACTTTATTGTTTTGGTAAGAAGAACTTTTCATTACCACAGAAACATGAGTGCATAATAGAAAAACATATCAAACAATCGTATAACATTTTGAATACGCCAAGATGCTTATCCCACTTTATCTTTTTTGGTAAGATTAACTTTTCATTACCACAGAAACATGATGTTTACAACTCCTTCCGATAGGCTTTCCCTATGGTCTAGTTACACTCTAGACCTAACTCACAAAATTATGCATATAGTTCCTTATATTATCTCTAAGCACTTTAAAAACTAGTGATTAATATGCTCCCACTGCCCTTGCTTTAATCTGGTCTATTTAATATCTCTAGTGATTCATCGCACATTTTGTTTGTGGTAAAAAAAAATGTCCAGATTTATAAGTTATGAATCGCTCTGCAGCTCCTATTGCCAATTATATCAAACTCATGCTATAAATTATGACTTCACAAGCAAGGATGATCGTAAAAACCTAAAATCCTGAAACAGTTTTGCCAAGCAATCGAAGTAAAAGGTAGTGGAAAAATTATTTACCAAGTCCTGTCTCTTTCCACTGAGAAGTGCCGACGCATATTCGAGCGTGGCTGTTTCAAACTGAAGCTTTCGATCCGTCGCAGGAACAATGATGTCATTGCACGATACGGTATTGACAGAAGAAGAACTGGCAGTTTTTTCACCATCGGGACGAGTGATCTTCATTTGGCTGTCTTTCCTGCAACATCTAATACCTTGTCACAAATTTATCACAAAATTTCATCATTGTATTTCTTCAATAACGCTAAAAAGTGTTTTCAGAAAGGTAAAGCAAATATGTCTTCATTCAATAATGACCGTATCCAACGACAACACTAGTAACATATGCTTTTGACTTTGCAATAGAAGTACAAATAAATACTATGCTAAACAAGGCATGGCTAGATGAGGGTACTTTATTACCAATACTATGCTGAACAATAAAAGTTTATGGCCACAACATAAACTTCCACGACGCCCACATTTCTCCCACTCGTCGTTTTACGTATTTGGCCAACATGCCATTCACTTTCATCACTTCTGCCCTTACAGATCAGCAAAAACCATCACAAATCAACAATTACAAGATTAGTAAGGAGCTCGTTTATTTCGCTTTTTTTTTTGGGTAAAGAGAAGGACGAGTTAGTAGCCATAATAATCCTTTACTTACAGATACAGATACCAATCCACCTAGGCAGGCCATTTCATAATATAAGACATGCGTGAGTGAAATCGATACCATACCTTGAAAGCCAAGATGATATGAACGTTGCATAAGGAAGGATGAGAAAATGATAGACCACTGATGTACTTGTCCATCTACCGTACTTGTGTGCCAAAGGACCTCGTAGACTGATAAATAATAATACAAAAAACATGTCAGAGATTTATCCTGCTCGGCAGCTACAAATGAATTATCCGAGTACTGATTTCCTGCGGTTTCATGACGAATGTGTGCATATTTCGTAAGGAAAACGTACCTCTGGGCAAGGGAACTTAGTTGGTAAGCATCTCTTGCGTCGAACGAGCCACAATATTGCATGATGTAGAACTTGACAGCCGACTGCTCTTTAGCCAGTGAATAGGTTACATGAGACTCAATAACCTCAAGTTCCGAACTTTCTATGCCTAAACAAAGAAAACCAACAGTTAAAAGTCCAATCTTGTTTAGTCATTGAAATACAAAATAAGCATAGTCACTCACTAGTCAATCCAAGAATCGTATGCTACTACAACTACAAGTATCCAAAAGCGGATTCGATTTAAACATACCGGTTGTACCCTTCACCGCGTCGTACGCTACATTCAGCAGCTCTTTATCCTCATTCGACCCATTGACATCGTCCCTTTTCCTTGTGCTACCGACTCTTTCTGGAGATCCGATTAAGTCGGCGACATCTTTTTCAATGAGGGACCAGACATCTTCAACAAACACCCCGTCTTGTAGGAAGCAGTTGGTCATCTCAGAATCAACCAACAAAGCGGCAACTTTAGATATCACGCATCCTTCAACGCTCGGTTCATCTCGAGCTGGATCTAGGGACAAGGCGAGGTTGCACGCGTCTTTAATGGCTTCTTCTGTCAATGATAACTGATCCTTTTCACAAATCAACTCCATGGAGTTGTTTCGTGTCACGGCATCTAGGGGTGAGCAAAAATATCCGA
Source organism: Craterostigma plantagineum (assembly GCA_027422505.1). Lineage (NCBI taxonomy): Eukaryota > Viridiplantae > Streptophyta > Magnoliopsida > Lamiales > Linderniaceae > Craterostigma > Craterostigma plantagineum. Next base: position 6,325 of record JAPQWV010005044.1, on the reverse strand, counting down.
AAACCGGATTCCGATCCGGTATCCGGTTTTCAAAACCCGAAAAAAACGGATATCCGATTTTAAAAACCGGATCGGATATCCGATCCGATTTATTTTAAAATAAACCGGATCGGATACGGATAGTGGTTTGTCTAAAATCCGGATATCCGATATCCGGTTTTATATTTAAAAAAATAAAAAAATAGTCCAAAAAGAAAAATGAAGGTCCAAAAATGAAAAAAAAAATTCTTCAAGTAGAATATTTAAATTTATATTATTTTATTGTTGCAAAAAACTTTGTTAGAGAACTGAGATAAAAAAACATAAAAACATCGAGATGCAAGCTAAAAAATTAATGTGAATTTGTGGTATTGTGTTTATTATTTATTATGTAACTTCGAATCATAAATTCACATATTGTGTGAAATATTATGTGTAGAAATTTTTATATTGAAAAAATATATATTTTTATTGTGATAAGAAACAAAAAATATGATTTTAAAAATAAAACAAATGAAAATAAGAAAAATAAATTTAAAAACCGGATGCGGATATCCGATAAAAATATCCGAATAGACCGGATATCCGATTTTCGGATATCCGATTAAAACCGGAGCGGATACGGATACCATTTTTCGATATCCGAAAATCCGGATATCCGAATTTCGGATATCCGAAAAACCGGATATCCGGTTTTGCTCACCCCTAACGGCATCCATGCACATGGTAAATGCCGATGGTCTGATATCTATGGCCAGCTTGCAAAACGATACGAAATCGAGAAACTCGAGGTCAAGCCTCTGCTTTCGGTGGAAGTAGTTGTAGAGCACAACAACTGCATGCATCTGTGTGTGCGTGTTCAAAACAAGGGACGAGATATCGTTAGAAGAGAACGTCAACTACCTACCTCTAAACATGCAAAAATAAAAGTCGCACGATGTTCGTCAATAAGCATGATTACTAGTGTAGAATACAAGAAAAGGATTACGTCATACGTGTTTGCGATGAGTCTTTCAGCTTCTGGTGTAGGTGCCTTCCAGCGCAATTTGAACCTAACAAATAATGGAAGGACAAGAGCCTCTATGAACGCCTCGACGACTTCACGGGTGGGTCCAACTCGAAATGGAGCCATAGAAGCTTCGGTGAAACGGAGAGAATAAAGAGATGGGTATGTGCTATGAACCGATCAGTGAATGTGTAACAAGGGTCTGAATCGTCCACCTAATTCCTACAACATCAGAAAACGAAACTCCGACATCGGCCGAGAACTTGGAGATGCAAAAATAAAAAATTCGGCGTCGGAGATCGCGTACCGTTGGGTTAATTTTGACGCCGGCGTTGGGTTTCCAGGCGGTCTTGTTCTGGTGCTTCGGCGCACCTCTGCGATTCCGCCACTGCTCATCTTTAAAACCCTAAATAAATCGAAATCCCCACTCGTTTCAAAGCGTCCTATTCTGTAACCTTCGTCTTATTGTTTTTACAATTAAAAATCTAAATTATTTTTGCAAAAAAAAAAAAACAGAGCTGCTATATGGGCATTGAATCATCTTTGGGCTTTTGAAGATGGGCTTGTAACTGAACCATCGGCTCCAATAATGATCTAAGATTGTGGATGGATCAAATCAATCAGTGCCATCCTACGTGTAAGAACAATCTCCAATCATGTAGACTAGATTTTTGTTCGACATCGCGCGGATGTTAATTTTAGGGCATATTTGTATTCAGTCCCTATTTGGTTGTTTTGGAAAGAGTCCAGTCCCTGTCAAAGGTGATGTTAATTTTAAGGACCAAGAATTCGAAAATTGCAGAGAATGATTTAAAATATGTATTGACGAAAATCCCTCGATTTGTAGGAATGTATGCCGTAGCATTCATATCATACCATCTGTAGTCGTAGCAGTCATAACGATTTCTCCCTTCATTTATATGTATGCAATGCTATATAAAATACCTTAGATGACACATAGATCATATAAAGGCACTTTACGGTCACATGGTTCAGGTCAATTCGTAAATAACACATATATCACGTATTAATCAATTAATCCATATAAATCATGTAAGCACATAAGGCACATAAGGTACATGTTGCAAATCATACTCACAAGTTCCGCCAAATTTTCCGTTTGCTTAGTCGACCTTGTCATTGCCTTTATCCAACTCGTGACCTATATAATTAATTTTCCTGGTAAGTACCAAATCCCTTTAATGATATGCGTGAATGATATGCATGCTTAATTATTTATGACCCTGATTTCTATTTATACCCTTCGTAATTGATTCTCTATCTACTGTCTTAATGGGAAAATATATTGTTACAATTACGTAAGTACAGGAAATTAGTTAAATTGGTAAAATATGTTAAGTATCAAAATTAATTTTTGACCTATAGTGAAAAAAAATCGATTTCGCGAATTCAATTTATAAATCGCGAACTGTTACTTGACCCGCGAATTTTATACTTCACGAAATCCTCAGAATTCGTGAAGTTAATTCTAATTCGCGAACCCTTCTAATTCATCAATTTATTCAGTTCGTAAAAGTTTCCACTCTGTGAATCGTTGGTTCGCGAAGTCCTCCCCAATTCGTGAAATTCAAGATGTATTTCACGAATCCACTCATTGAAACCCTCATTTCATAATTTAATTCGCCAAGCTTAACTTAATTTGCGAGTCCTCTCTTAATTCGCGAAGTAGCCCGCGAAGTGTTCAAGTCGACTTCGCGAACCTATCTTAACTCGTGAGATCATCATTTCGCATATATACATTTCACGAATTCTACTCGTCCCCACTAACATGAATTCGTGAAACCCCATTTTCACCCTCAATTCGCGAACCTTAATGGTTCGTGAATTTAGCACCTTGCCGATTCCTACTAAAATTTATTACACTTTTAAAACATTGGAATTTTCGATCAAAGTACTATTCTTCTCAGGAACAGTTTAAATATCTCAAGAATTCAAAAACCCTCGATCACTATACTTGTAGAAATCTTATTCTCATGTAATTTATTGGGTCTAACAATTCTTAAGACGTAATTATAAAAGTTCTAAACATCTTCAAAGCTCTTTAAGGATTAAACCTGTACCACCCTACACATAGATGAAATCTTTTTACTATAAAACCCTAAAAACCCAAAATCAAGATAGGACATAGTTTAAGCAACTTCTTCTGCCCATAAGTACTTCTCAAAACTGCTCCTACAACCCTTTATACATGCTAATACTTAAATCAATCATGATAGAGAACGAATTCCTTACCCTTCCTTTAGCTTAAGTTGAAATCGACTTCTTGTCTCTTTTCAATTCTTAACTTTCAAAAGTTGTTGTGAAGGTAACATAAACTATTCCCTCATTACTTATCTTATGATTTGCGTGTTGAAAAAAGAAAATGACGTGATTTATACTTTATCCATGCTTCATAATTGTAAGAAACACTTGTTATTTTATTATTGTTTTACCTTTCCCTAACAACTAAGTTTTCGAATTATGATAACTTTGAAATTCCTCTGACCCGTAAAAATCTTGCTTCTTCCTCACTTGGCGAATTCAATTCGCAAAACAAACAAGTATATATATATATATATATATATATATAATATATATATATATATATATATAGAGGTTTGCTATGGTGCCCACCTACCGTGAGCAACCACCGTGAGCACCATAAGCAAATCTCTCAATTTTTTGCTTTATTTTGATTCCCACACCCCCAACACCTCCGTAGATCCTCTCATATCCATTCCTAACATAAATCGCCATCAACAACACGTTAATTTTTAAGAAAATTCATTATTTATTATTCACATGTGGACGACGTACTGATGTGATGATTTTCTTAAAAATTGACGTGTTGTTGATGGCGATTTATGTTAGCAATGGATATGAGAGGATCTACGGAGGTGTTGGCGGTGTTGGGAATAAAAATAAAGCAAAAAATTGAGAGATTTGCTTATGGTGCTCACGGTGGTTGCTCACGGTAGGTGGGCACCATAGCAAACCTCTATATATATATATATATAAGAATTTTATGGTGCTCACCTTATTTGAGCACCTTATGTGGGCACCTGTTGAGATGGCACCGATTCGTGTCATTTCAACATCCCACATCGACATCCAGGGTTAGAACCTTGCCTCTCCCTTACTTTGCGAATTCAATTCGCAAAGCTATTTATATTATTATTATTTTATTTTATTTTTAAATCTCAATTTGAAATCTATTACTTCGAAAATCATACTTAAAAAGTTCTAACTTCCGTAGCGTTTATTTCTTCAAAACTTATATACTTCTCTGAGAACCTAGAACTATAATACTTTAAATCCTTATTCTTATCTATACCTCAATTTTAAAATGACTTATATGAATGCATGAATTTATGTAAATGCATGAAATTATGATATGAGGTTTTGGTTCCTGACACTAAAGGTTGTAATTATGTGATGTAATTAAAAGAGGGGTCCGATGGAGTTTCTCGACGATTATGCCAAGGAAGATGATGACGAATAAGAGGACGGAGATGATTAAGATTATGATGGCAACGGTGGATAATTAGACCAGGCCTGTAAATATGATACTTTCATCGGAGTTTAAATTTGATGATTTTGTATAATGTTTTTGTCTTTTAGAAGTCCTCAAAGGTTGTAATTATGTGATGTAATAAAAGGGGTCCGCTGGAGTTTCTCGACGATTAGCCAAGGAAGATGATTAAGATTACGAATGCAAAGGTGGTGGACGAGGTGGCAAGAGACACGGCAACCTAGTTGACGAGGAAGCTGCGATGGAGCTGACTATAAAGTGAAATGTGAAGAAGGTTTGGCTTTCATTTCTCTTATGTGATAGTTTTACTCATGTGTTTCAATAATCTTTCTATGATGTTTTTGCCACTATCTTCACCTCTATCATCATTCACCTGTGATGCTTTTTTGATATAGGCAACTTCTACGATTTCAATTGTCTGTCTAATTTGTTCTTTTTTTTTGCTTCTATATTTACTTCTTGATCTTCATTGGTTAATTGTTTTCATATTGATAGTTAATATCTTCAGTTAAGACAATCATGTAGGATGTAACCTTATACACTTGTAAGCTGTGAGTTTTCCTTCTTATTAGACGTTTCTGTTATTGCACCTTTACTTCGTGAACTAGCGTGGAAGAATTGTATGAATGAAAAACATACTCGTTTGAATTCTCAAAGATGTCGTACGAGACATATACTGGAAATGTTGGGAATGGTGGTGGGCCCCCGCGGTGGTCAGTGGGCCCCGCAGCGGAACTGGTCCCGGTTTGGCTCGGTACGACGATAGGGAGAAGTGGGACCCACGGGGTAAATTTGGGGGATCCGCACAGTAACTACCACGGTAAAAATAAAATTACCGTAAGGTAAGAAAGAACACCAGAATTTTAACGTGGAAAACCCTCTGTTAACGAAGAGGGAAAAAACCACGGCCGAGTCGGCAAAATCTTCACTATAGTAAAAATTACAACCCTCGGATTTTTTACTATCTCACTTTTACCACTCGTGTTTACCTCACACCTCTCTGTGGATGTGGAACCCTATCAGTTTCTACCCGAACTGATAACCTCACAATTCACTCGAACTACTTCTCTCTATTTAGTAAAACTCGAATGAGCTTGTGATGATAATAACTGAAGAATCCTCAGCCTATTTATAGATGTCTTCAGCTCTTCTGGACCGCTCAAAACGGGTGGCCAGGAATGCGCCGCGTCGCCTTCAATATAAACCTTTCATTAAAATAATATTATAATATAATATTTTTTTTTTTTCTTTTTTTCAACACTGATGGGGCGGTAGGTGGGCTGGAAGTCAACAGGAAAACATTTTGTCCTGTGTTATTCTTCCATTTATTATTATTATGCCATTTGCATCTTACATGTTGTGTTGTTTTTTTTTGGGTATCTTGAACTTATGGTTAGACGTTACGTTCAACTTCGAAGTTAATTTTTTTTTGGTTGGTGATATATGTGGAGGAACTTTGTAAAAATTGAAACTGTTGAACGTATCTTATGCAACACCCTAACTTCCGAGTTAATGAAGGTATGAGATTACATGAAATCATTTGAATTCGTAATCCAACTTAGGTTTCAAAGACATTCAGACGTTCTTTGTCAAGCCACAAATCCAAATGTTGCTCAACTTCGGCAATCAATATTGCATCATCTGGCTTTGTGTCCCGTTAGACTTAATTAAACTTTCTCAATTATTTTTCAATTTGTTAGGGCGTTTTAGCTTTGAATTATGTTTCCCCATTGCTTACCATATAACTAACGGGTGATATAATAGGGGGAGATTGTAATAGACGCCACAGATGGTATATCAGAAAGACA
>JAPQWV010005043.1:0-23393 GCA_027422505.1 Craterostigma plantagineum | reverse complement strand
TCATATATTATTTTATCCACAATAGTACTATGATCGCAATAAGGATAATTAGTCCATTGAAATGATCTAGTAATAAGACGAGGACGACGACGACATTCCCTAATTATCTTTTTCTGCTTTAAATACTCGATATATCGATCGAATTAACCCTGCCTGACTAGCCAGCTTACTTAGAACCACGGAAAAACCTCGCAGATCCAATAAGACTTTCTTTTCTTCTCCGCTCGCTCTCTTATTTAATTAATTAAACAAAACATATGGATGATCATCATCATCATCGTCATCCCCAAGACGACCAACAGCAACCGAACCACCACCACCTTGTCGTCCCCGAACCTGTCCGCTCGCGGTGGACTCCAAAACCCGAGCAAATACTGAACTCGAGTCATCTTCAACAGTGGAATGGTCAACCCCAAAAGGAAGAAACGTCAGAATCAGAAAACTGCTCGCTCGAAAAATTTTGGTGCCGTCGGAGATGCCAACGTTTTCTACTGGTTTCAGAATCGCCGGTCAAGGTCGAGGAGACGCCAGAGACAGCTCCAGGCCAGCCTCAGCGCCGCCGCCGCAGCACCAACGGTGGCTCAGCCGCTTGCCGGCGGAAGTGGCTTCCACCACGACCATCCTTACGGAAGCGGTGGTACTTCTCTGACGTCGTCGCCATGTGATGGTGGTGGTGGATTTCTTGGGGGTTTAAACTATCCCATGGGCACTAACAATACTGCGCCTTGTTGTTATTTAAGTTCAGATGGGTCGTCGTCTTCTTCATCTTCGAACTCGCGTGGAGTGGGATTAGGTCATTTATTAAATGGTGGATATTATTATTGTATTCGTTCCAGGAAATCAGCAAGAGAGCGATCATAACACTTCAGCAGTATTTGGAGCTTCCAATAATAATGATAGTTCTGGTCCTACTATGAACTATCAGTCTGTAATTAATTTTGCATGTTTATATATTGAGACACAAGACACAGGCTTATGATCTGATCTGAACTGAGCTTGTTTTATGTAACATATTATTACTTTCATTTGTTCAAAACAATGCTTCCTAAAAAACCCTAATCGCATTTGGGGCAAGGGTTATACTATCGCATCGTTGTTGGCATTTTATTTATTCTTGGTTAAGTTTCAATATTCGACATGGGAAACGACTGAATAAATCAAGAATATCACGCCATTAATTGTTATAAGTGATGATTATATATATATGTTTGAGCAGAAGGGGTGATCACAGTGTTTATCATGGAGTATCAACAGAAGTTGGTAGAGGGCCTTTGGACATGAAGCGATGTTTGGCGGAGGAGATTTCATTCTCTATCATTCATCAGGACTCCCACTTCAGATTTCAATGAGTACGGATTTCTGGTCCAAACCTTGCAGCATGGTGAAAGCTATTTCCTGGTAAAAATTTAAAATAATATTAATTTATAAGAAAATCACGCATTGAAAACTGGGTCAATGGAAAAAACGTCAGCGAATTTTTTTAATCCTCCATCTCATGTGACGTTGCAGTGAATTCCATCATTTTTTCCCGTCATCATTCACTGCTTTTGCGTGGAAAATTGAATAGGGTTGTTTTTTAAATTATTAATGATGAGGAAAATGCCAAAGATCTGAATAATATATGATGCTCAGAAGGGTCTCGGAGATGTGCCAATGGACTTCTATGAAAGAAAATTTCATCCCATCATATATATGCTCCCACTTTTTATTGATCAAAGACGAGAAACCCTCAAATGTTATTATGAGTTCACTCTCATGATCATTATTGGATTTGTTGGAGTTGCGTTTTACGTGTTTGGCTATAGAGCGCATTCTGTTGGATGTGATCAAGTCCTGACAAGGAAAATCTTCTCATTTTTTATTAGTTAGGTTAATCTTGCAATTACCATGGTCGCAAAGCAATGAATATTTATATCTTTTACTAGTTTTGATTTGATGTATTAGCTTGTTGATAGTTAAGCATAATTGCTAAATAGTGATTCTTGCCATTATCTCAGGTTCCAAGACACGCTTGATCAAGATGAATCCTCATTTGTAACTTAATACTTGATTATTCCCTTCTTTGCTTTTCCTTTATTTCTTTTTCCCGGTAACTTCCCTTTGTATTGTATCTTATTGCTTTGGAAATTTAATGTCGATTACAGTTTCATTTTTCTTTTTAGAATTTCGCGATCAATAAAAAAGTGTCCATCCACCCCCTTGTATCGTCAGATGCTACATAATCTGTTCCTTTTGCAATTATACTATTTTTCATATTGCAACATTAAAACAAACAAATAACATGATGGTCATTGAATATTTAATTGAATTTAATAAGTGTAAACATCACAACACGTTGCACTTTGCACATGTTTGATGTTTTTCGTCGTACATTGCTCATAAAAATAATCATGGAAATACGGTCTGGTACGCGTTCACTGTTTCCTCAGACCGCAGCTCAAATATTAAATTTCAATTTTATCGTATTAATTAAATTGTAGCAACACGAAATAACCTTTTCCTTTTAGGCTAACACGAGCGGCCCGTACTACGAGAAACACATTCTTCATTGCCAAATAATATTATTCTCTCATACTAAAGTTAATTGTTTTAGTTTCGTGCTGCAACTATAACCAACATTGAGATTGGACCGCTATGGAAATTGTCGTTTATAAACAGACTATTACGCTTTATAAAGCTTGTTATCTACACTGAACTTCCACAGTTCCAACCTTATCACGAGCCAAACTATAACAATGATAGGTTATCCGGGATTTATAGCCATATATGCAAGCTCTTTGACTGCAATAATTGTCTAAAACGAACTTACAAGAAAAAAAAAAAAAAAGGGTTTGCTGATTAATATGCCTATTGCCTAAACATTAATCAAGCCTAAGTTTGAGGCTTTACAAATAGTTACGTTAATTCTGCGGAATCTAATCATTCAAGAAGAAGCGGAAGTTGGTAAATTTAAATTCACTCGGAATAAACAATCGTACAGCAGGAAGAGGTGGAACAAATACAAATTATATCACGGATTCATTATTATTTGGTTTATAATGTTCATTGTATAAAATTAAAATGATTGTTAGCGTTGCATTGGTATTTTGGTTCCATGTTACGTCGGTCATCAAGTGTCTGGCGCCATTCTACGTATGTTGGGCCTTTTTGAAGAGCCAATGTATGTATGCCAATGGGCTTTTGGGCCCAGAATAGAGCTCTACTTTCAGTGAATTCTGGGCTTTTTGCCCCTTAATAGAATACTCTGTATTTGCCTGTGGTAATAGTAACTTTTTAACTAAAATTTGAGCTTCATAAACACTAAAAATACAACAAGATTATTATTACATCAAATTAATCTCTTAGACAAAGTCCAACTAAGAAGATTTGTTTAAAGCTTAAGTGGCTCCCACTCCAAGAAAATCAATGAAGGCTATGCCATCTCTCTCCTCATCTTCTTCTTCGCTGTGGAGATTGGCTCTTTTGTAATTAGCTGCCACTACTGACTCAGATGCAGTAACTTGGGAGTTTGACATGTTTGATATCCTCCTTTTCCATCGTAATTATCAGCCATTTTGACGCTTCTCGCGATCAGTTCCAAATAAGAGATTATTCAGATCGCCATTTTGCTGGTTTTTAGAAGCAAAGGACGGTGGTGAGCGAGACAAATCAGTGCAAGTTGATTCATCAGTATTATTATTACTAGTGTTTGACGACGACGATAATGTTGTCGTCGTTGCTAGAAATGGTTGATTCGCTGCATGCGTTGTTTTTGTTGTTGGTCGTCACTGCTACTTGAGCTGCGGCGAAAGAGGGCTGATATTGCTGTTCTCTTCTTCTACTTCTTCTTCTTCTGTAATAACGCTGTTTGTTCTCTGTGCTTTCTGGCCATGATCACATGCCAATGTTTTTTGACAGCATTATCAGTTCTTCCAGGGAATAAACGAGCAATCATAGCCCATTTGTTGCCGTACATTGCGTGCGCTGACAGTAAATTCTCCTCTTCTTCTTCGCTGAATGACCTTCTGTTGATTCTTGGATCTAACTGGTTGAACCAACGAAGCCTACAGCTTTTACCTGGAAAAAAAGATGATATTTTCAATAATGTAATAATCAAGACCCCAAATGGAAAAGAAAAGAAAAAAAAATCAAATCTTAATAATTATATATCATATTATTACTGTCTGTCACACACATCACACCTGATCGTCCTTGGAGTTTCTCAGCAATGAGATTCCAGTTCTGAGGGCCAATTTGAAACAAGTTGTTTAAGCTTAGCATCTTCGTTGGCCTCCAATGACCTCTAGTCGTGCATGCCTGCTTTGTGAAGTTCTGACTACGATCCCTAATAGCAGAAAAAACTGTGAGGGTTTGTAGATTATTATTTCTCGCCCGTCTCCTGGCGATAATGCTTCTTTGACAAAACTATTATTCACCTCCATAATTGTTTGAGTGCGATTAATTCAAGAATGGAGAAGGAAGTAAAGATAAGAGAACAGTGCCAACTACTACTGCTACTGTAATTACTATAGCTTAGTAAACCCACTCTCAAACATTTCGTGTTTATGATCAAAGTGGGACGACATCAAATCAATTTTATACACAAGAGATGTGTATGTATAAATATATATTTGTATCTTTTATAAAAAGTGTGTGTGTGTGTGATGTGCATCGAAATCGAGAACCGTTCGTGTGGGTAGTAGGGTTGCAAACGAATCGAATCGAGTCGAATAACCGCAATATTCTATTCGTATTCGGATGACAATCGAATACGAATACGAATACTCGAATATTTTAATCGAATCATAAAATCGATTCTTATTCGAATTCGAATATATTCTCGAATATTCGAATCGAATATCGAATATCTGTATCAAAGTCATCTTTCATTTTTTATTTAATAAAATATAAACAATATTATATTTAACTATATATTGAATTATAATAAATTATATGTAAACATATATTGAATTATACATATTATTTTTTAAATGTTTTAGTGAGTTATCATATATTATATGTGAATATATATTAATTATACTATATTTTATGTTATATTATTCGAATCGAATAATTCGATTAACTTCGAATCGAATATTGTGATTTCATATTCGTATTCGTATATTTCTCGAATCAAAAAATATTCTTATTCGGATTCGTATTCTAAATATTCGAATTCGAATCTTAAAATTTCGAATCGAATCGCGAATCGAACCAAAAAAGTTCGATTCTTTTGCAACCCTAGTGGGTAGGGTAAGGTATAGTGATGGATGGAATCAAAGCATATCACACTGTTCCCAACTCGGTTTTTGTAAAATGCTCTCTCCATCTTATCAAAATATTTAAATTTATTTGTTTTTCCTTGGGCTAAGGGAAGCAAAAACAGAATCTGTTTGTCTCTGAAGTGTAAATATGCCTAAGAGGGGGGGTGAATTAGGCTATAAAAAATTTGGCTTGTTCTTCTTTGAAAAATACTTTTCTTTAAGAAGATATTGCAGAGTATGTTATTTCCCAGAAATCAGTACGAGTATCAAAGTTATCTCCCTAACCCTGTTTTCAAAATATCACGTTAGTTTCAGAAATGATTTATATGATATCACCTAGATATTATTGTGCGTTCCGGTTTGTCTCACAGAAAATTAAATAGCAGAAAGTAGAGTGAGACGAGATTTTTATACAGGTTATATCCCCAACTGGGGTTTAATCCTGTCCTTGGGGTGTGATCTCCCCAAGAGTTCCAATCAATCACTAAGTGTTACCGGTTACACTATGATTGACCCTTACACAACCGAAGCACAATGGACACTAGACCTCGTTCTAGGCTGACACACTGCGCCAAGTTTCGATCCACGTCGTTTACCCAGGAAAGCTATTCCCCGACTGGATGCAGCTTGCTACCGAAGGGCCACCGAATCCACAAAATTCGTCCCTCCACGTGCGTAAGACTCCACTCGTGCTCCTTTGTGCGCTCAACGTGCCCGCAGACACAACACCTCCGAAGACAAGGTTTTTAGGGTTTGGAGTTTCTAAGGATCGCTCAAAGAGTACAGATTCGCAAATGAAAGCTCAATCACAAACTACGAATGAATCACAAATTTCGCTCAAGAACTCTAAGGGATTCGTTTGCTTGTGTGTTCGTTGTGTGGTACCCTTCAAGTGAAGTGTTCTCTTCTATATAGTCCAATAATCGCTTCTACACTTCACAAGGAAAGTTAAGCACAGAATATGCAAGATAAAGCTCAATATCACGTGCATTAACTCAACCAATCATGCCAAGAATAAACCAATTAAGCTCAACGGTCATGCATGATCACTTACCATAAATACCACAGATTAACATTCATTCCACAGTAATCTCGTCCATTTCGTCAGCATATTCCACATATATTCCACTCAGCATATTTTCAACGGTAAGCTCAATCAACTGATTTCTTTCCCAAAATATGATAGCCAATTCGCACAGAGAAAGATTTGATCTACTGAGTATAATGCAAAGCATAACTTTCCATGTATGTGATCTCATCCGATTTCAGCACATTCCATAAATAGACTCAATCAGCATCATACCACATATAAGCTCAATCAATTAATCACTTTCCATCTATAATCCTAAGTCGCACAAGGAAAGCAAGATCATGATTCACTGATTTAAGAGTCACATAATATCGCACTCAACGGATATATCATTGATATTCTTTCCTAAAATAGATCATCACGTTTCAGCTCAATCAGAATATCTTTTCCATATATACAGCATAGTCATTCGTATCCGGGTGATCACGTCGATATTATTTCCTAAAATAACTCAATCTCGCAGACAGTTTGCATTTCACTTAACATGATATATTTTCCATATATAGCACGCAACGAGATTCCATTCATACGAAAACGTTCATAACCAGGTGATCACATAAATATTCCAGTTAAGCATAAGATCACACAAATTCGATTTTCTATTAGTTCAATCACATTCAAGCGCTTAATCGAACATTTTCACATACTTAAACATCACATAACATGCATATCGAGTTTTCTAATTTGTACCCCCAATTTACAATAATTACTTAGAATAATCAAAACTCTCATAATCATTTGGACCAAAAAGGTCTACAATCTCCCCCTTTTTGATGATGACAAGTATATTAATGCCTATCTTAAGCATATGAGTACACTCGATATGAAACCATTTAAGCACGTAGCATGTTTAAGTATCACAGCATGTGACATATGATCAGAGCAAAGAATTTTATCAAATTTTATAGCATGCTCCCCCTGTCTAATTGCTAATATTCCTATGTAAAGCACAGAAGCAAAGATTTAGCAATTACCAGGTTATATCGTATGGAACATCTCAAGTTACCATGGAATCTCTCAATTATCACATCACATCAGTTTGCTCCCCCTGCCTATGTGCGGAATTCCTTAATCCTTAACAAATCATCAACTAAAGCACAGAGGATTAAGACACAAGCATATAAAAGCAAGCAAGCCGATTATATTATATCATTCCAAAATAACAAAATAAGGGCATTAATTGCCTAGACTTCTCCCCCTTCAGCATCAAAAAGGAGGGACCAACACCACCAACTTACCTAAACCTGTAAACAACTTCGACCCTCAAACCCAAGAACCAGCGGAAAAACAAACTAGATATAATCCTATCAGAGCTAGGGATTACTAAGGAACAAGATCTAAGAGCTGGAATCGCTATCGGATGAGGCAGTTGAGGATTCAGCGATATTAAGAGCCGCGGAGATCTCCTTGAGATATTGTTAACCTTTTTGAAGTTCCGTGAGATCTTTCTGAACTTTCTTCGGTTCTCATCCTTAAGCCCCTTGAAGCTTCTTTTCAGATCAGCTATCGTTCCCTGCTCGTCATCGCTGTCATCATCCTTCTTCTTCTTAGTCGGACTTTTTACAGGGGACTTCAGATCCTTTGTCTTGAACCATCCTTTCCGCTCATCAAAGCGTATACCAACACGCTTGAGTGTGACCATATCTACTGCATGCTTTGCGCTATCTTCCCAAGCCTTCGGCGAGTGATTCCCTCGTATTCAAGCATGTGCGTAAGCAGCATTCCATGGAAGTTCCTTGTCAGAGCTCTTAATGGCATGGACCATGTACTTAAGAACAAAATAACCTAGATTGAGCGTCCTATTTTGGGATACTAGATAGAGAGTCAGCATGCTCATGTTGTTCATGGTGGTGGAATGGCCTCGCCGCTGCCAACGCGAGCGCTCCAGAGGTAAAGTGCAGAACTTTATAAAGGAAGAACAGATCAACAGGGTTTTATCGATCTTAGCCTTCTTCTTCTTAGGTTTCGTAGGAGATTTCGTAGATTTTGGACTGCTCTTTGACTTGGAACGGGTGGCTTTTGGAGAGAGTGAGTTTCGACTAGGGCAGCCTCTCGCTTTTGTCGGACTTAGATCCGGCGCCTTGGTTTTCACCATGGTTGATATCAAGGAGTTGAAGAAGGAAAGTATGAAGTGGAGAGCTTAGGGTTGAATGAAATTGAGAAACAAAGAAGGGACGGTTTATAAAAGGCGAGTCCTTTTGGATAAGGATGGAAAGAAGTTAAAGAGGGATGTGATCTTGCAAGACATGTGTCAGATAAGGAAGGAATTAAGTAAAGATCAGAGCTTAAAGAAAATATTGGCTGAAATTAGATTTTGACATAAATGTTGAAGAAAGTCTATAATCTTTTCATGGATGGAAAAGATTAGAAAAAAAATAATGAAGATAGAATCAAGGAATAAATCGCAGAGATCCTAAGGGATAAGATTAAGGAATTACTAAAGGCTAACATATTTAGTCACCTTTCCTATTTGAGCTCAATAATTCCTAATCGGTCACGGATATCACAGAATCTACTCTCAATAAGGGGTTTCGTGAAGATATCAGCCAACTGATCATTAGTTCCTACGAAGTTCACGCTGATA
Organism: Craterostigma plantagineum; assembly: GCA_027422505.1. Classification (NCBI taxonomy): domain Eukaryota; kingdom Viridiplantae; phylum Streptophyta; class Magnoliopsida; order Lamiales; family Linderniaceae; genus Craterostigma; species Craterostigma plantagineum. The sequence continues at coordinate 14,476 of JAPQWV010005043.1, read as the reverse complement.
ATCCCTTTCTGAACATGATCTCGAATAAAATGATGTTTGACCTCTATATGCTTAGTTCGAGAGTGGTGTACGGGATTCTTAGTGATACTAATGGCACTAGTACTATCACAGAAAATAGGAATTTGGTCGTACCTTAAACCGTAATCACTCAAGGTCTGTTTCATCCAAAGGATTTGCTGAGAACAACTTCCTAAGGCCATATATTCGGCTTCGGTTGTGGATAGGGCCACGGCATTTTGTTTCCGACTGGACCAAGTTACAAGGGAATTCCCTAGTATTTGGCAAGTACCACTAGTGCTTTTCCTATCTTCCCTAGAACCGGCGTAATCCGCATCCGAGTATCCCATTAATGGGAATTCCTTGGAATTTGGATACCACATACCATGATTGATTGTTCCCTTCAAATATCTAAGTATCCGCTTGACTGCTGTCAAGTGAGATTCCCTAGGACTCGATTGATATCTAGAACATAGACCAGTAGCAAACATAATATCGGGTCTGCTTGCCGTAAGGTATAGCAAACTTCCGATCATACCTCTATACTTAGTTTGGTCAAAAGCGTACCTTGTTCATCACTGTCAATTTTAGCGGTCTGGTGCATAGGAGTGGGAAGTACCTTGGAATCAGCCATTCCGAATTTGTCAAGTAGTTCCTTCGTGTACTTCGTTGAGATAGGAATGTTCCCGTATCCAATTGCTTGATTTGCAATCCAAGGAAGTACGTGAGTTCTCCCATTAGGCTCATCTCAAATTCCTGTTGCATAGACTTAGAAAAATTCTCGCAAAGAGTGATGTCAGTGCTACCAAATATGATATCATCAACGTATATCTGCACAAGTAGTATGTGATTCCCTTCGCACTTTATAAACAGAGTGTTATCTATAGTTCCTGTTGTAAGCCCATGTCTAGCAAAAACTTACTCAGTCTTTCATACCATGCCCTAGGGGCTTGTTTTAAACCATATAAAAGCTTTGTTTAATTTAAAGACGTGATTTGAAAATTCTTCTTTTTCAAAACCGGGAGGTTGCTCGACATAAACTTCCTCATTTATAAAACCATTTAAAAATGCACTTTTCAACGTCCATTTGAAAAAGCTTGATCTTTTAAATGATGCATATAGCAAGTAAAATACGTATAGACTCGAGCCTAGCTACGGGTGCAAAGGTTTCTTGAAAATCTATACCTTCTTCTTGGGAATAACCTTTGGCAATTAACCTGGCCTTATTTCGTGTAACGTTACCGTTCTCGTCCAGTTTGTTGCGAAACACCCACTTCGTACCTATTATGGACTTGTCGTTAGGTCTTTCCACAAGAGTCCACACTTGGCTCTTTTCAATTGTGCCAGCTCTTCTTCCATTGCAATCACCCACGATTCATCGTCAAGCGCTTCATTCACTGTCTTAGGTTCCATGGTTGACAACAGCACGTCATGTGATTCCTCAGCAATATCGTTTCGTGCAGTTGCTCTCGTTTTGATCCCTGAAGTGATATTCCCTATGACTTGTTCAGTGGGATGGCTGGAAGCATGTTTGAATTTTCTGCGCTGTTGTTCGCCTGAAGCCTCAGGTTCCTCTGACTCAGTATCTAGTTCCAATGGAATTGCGTTCACTCCTTTGTCAGTAACCTGTATATACTGCAGGAGACACAACTATACCTTCCTCAGTAGCATCTGCGTCAGGAAATTCATCAAACGTAACATGCACAGATTCTTGAACAGTCTTCTTCCTATTATTAAACACTCGAAAAGCTTTGGAATGAAGGCTGTAACCTAGGAATATCCCTTCATCTACTTTGGAATCGAATTTTCCTCTTTTATCCCTATCATTCAAATGAAACATTTGCAACCAAATACATGAAATATCCTATGTTAGGGGTTTTATCGTTCCAAAGTTTCATAGGGAGTTCTCTTAATAATCGGTCTAAGGAAAATCCTATTCGAGACATAACATGCCGTACTAACAGCTTCGGCCCAAAAGTGTTTTGGAGTATTATATTCGCTCAACATAGTCCTAGCCATTTCTTGTAATACTCTATTTTCCTCTCGACCACTCCGTTCTGTTGAGGCGTAATAGGAGCTGAAAAATTATGACTATAACCATTTTCATCACAAAAAGATGCAAAGGATTTACTATCAAATTCTAGACCGTTATCACTCCTAATCTTACGGACCTTCATTTCTTTCTCATTTTCTAGCTTCTTAATCAGTGGCGCAAGATTATCTAAAGCCTCACTTTTGTGCGCAAGAAATAAGACCATGTGTACCTAGTATAGTCGTCTACGATAACAAAGGCATATCGTTTACCTTTCAATGACATAACCTGTACCGGACAAAAAGGTCAAGATGCAGCAGTTCTAGTGGTCTGGACGTAGAGATCACATTCTTCGGTTTAAAGGACGTCTTGGTCTGTTTCCCCATTTGGCACGCTTTACAGATTCTGTCCTTGGTGGCTTTCATATCTGGAATACCTCTCACTAATTCATTGCATGATATGTGAGACATCAGTTCCATGTTAGCATGTCCCAGACGTCTATGCCATAACCATGTGATATCCTGCGTAACTGCTAGACACTTGACATTTGGTTAGCAATATCATCAGAGTGATGCAGTAAATGTTACCATGTCTAGCCGCACTAAACACAATCTCATCACCCTTTTTGACAAGGCACTTGTCTTTGGCGAAAGCTACGGTATGTCCATCATCACATAGTTGGCTATGCTAATTAAATTATGTTCTAAGTTCCTAACAACCGTACATTATCTATAGTGATATTTAATTGTTACCAACAGTACCGACTCCCACGATTTTGGCTTTTGCGTCGTTAGCGTACGAAACGTATCTTCCATCAACCGCCTCAACGACACAAAATTACCTATGTCACCTGTCATGTGGCGGGAGCACCCGCTGTCGAGATACCACCTGCTTTTCTTACTGGAATTCTTCCTTCGTACCTGTAGAAAGAAGTACTCTTCTGAGGTACCCAATTTCTGTTGGGTCTAACATGTTAGCGGGGAAATAACTTCTGTTAACATACGAGATATCGTTCTTCATAGACGGTGATCTCCTGCTAGAATCAGATACAACAGTGGCATTTACAGGTGACTTCTTAGGTCTCCAAACATACTTAGTTTTATCAACTTTCTTTAAAGGACAGTTGTATGCATAATGACCATTTCTATCACAACAGAAACATTTTAGCTTAGGCACAGAATGTTTAGCATGCTTTCCTTCAGTGGAATAACCTATCCCTGACCTACCAATGTTCCTAGGAGTACTTAACAACATATCTAGGTTTGCTTACCCTCAAGGAGTCTATCAACTTTCTGTTTTTCTCTATCTAAGGAATTCCTGAGTTCTACGATATCTCTCGATAAGTCATTGTTTTTCTTTTCTATTTTTTCACAGTCACATGGAATTCCCTCTATCTTCGCAGTAACTAACTCTTCTTTCAGACGTGAGATCTCTAGATCAGCCTCATATTTTTCCTTAGCTAGTTCGTCTCGCTGCCTTATCAGTTCCTTATTCAAGGAATTTTGTGACTTAATCTTTCTTTCTGCTTTTGAAGTAACCTACACAAATCTTCCTTACTTTCTTCTATATCAGAAACAGATGAGTCACTTTCATAACCATATAAACTGTTTAGGATATGAATTTTCTCAATGGAGGAAGAGTGAGATACCTGATCCTCGTCAGCCATGTAAGCGTTATCCTCGTCCTCACTTTGTTCCATTTCAGAGTCGTTATATTCTGTCACCATGGCCTTCTGCTTCCTTGGTTTCTCATCGTTATTGGTTGGGCATTCATGTGCATAGTGGCCTGGTTTGTTGCACGAAAGCATTTCTGAAATTTCTTCCCCGACGTGGAGATTCCCTTGTTTTTGTTGTGGAATTTGTTGGAGTTCCCTTTGAATCTCCTTTCTGTTCGAATCTTTCAAATCTCTTTGTAAGCATGGCTAGGTCGTTCATCAGGCCTTCTCGTTCATCGTCAGAATCAGATTCTTCTTGGTTGGATTTGAATGCGATAGACTTCTGATTTTTGGTTTGCGACTTCTCATTCATTGACGTTTGAATCATCTCGTAGGAGATAAGCGATCCAATCAGTTCGGAGATGCTAAGTGCTTCTAGATCCTTTGCTTCGTAGATGGCAGTAACTTTGGCATTCCATCTCGCGGCAGTGATCTCAGTATCTTTCTCACTTGTTCACTGTCGGGAACCTTCTTGCCGAGAGAGAACATTTGGTTGATGATTCCCATGAATCTGGCGTACATCTGGCTTATATTCTCGTCAGATTCCATCGAGAATAGTTCGTACTGATGAGTGAGCAGAGCTAGTCTTTCTTGCACGACTCGTTGAGTTCCTTCATGAGTAACTTGGAGCATATCCCACATGGCCTTTGCCGATGAGCAGGAACTGACCCGAATATATTCTTCCCGTGTGAGTGCGCATGCGAGCATGTTTTTTGCCTTTGCGTTTTGCGTGATTCCCCTTTTGTCATCAGCAGTGTAATCTTTAGCATCCTTTGGGTTCCATCGGATTTCGCAGCCGTATATGGTCCGTTGATGATTGTCTCCCAAAGATCGTAGTCGACGGCGATGAGAAATTCGATCATGCGATTCTTCCACACTGCGTAGTTCGTCCATCGAAGAGAGGTGGCCTAGAGTGGGATTGACCCTCTGCAAAAACATCACTCGAAAAAGCCATTAGATCTTAACTCAGGCGTGTTAGGCCTTTCGTTGAGTAACCTGCTCTGATACCAAATGAAGTGTAAAATATGCCTAAGAGGGGGGGTGAATTAGGCTATAAAAAATTTGGCTTGTTCTTCTTTGAAAAATACTTTTCTTTAAGAAGATATTTGCAGAGTATGTTATTTCCCAGAAATCAGTACGAGTATCAAAGTTATCTCCCTACCCTGTTCAAAATATCACGTTAGTTTCAGAAATGATTTATATGATATCACCTAGATATTATTGTGCGTTCCGGTTTGTCTCACAGAAAATTAAATAGCAGAAAGTAGAGTGAGACGAGATTTTATACAGGTTATATCCCCAACTGGGGTTTAATCCTGTCCTTGGGGTGGTGATCTCCCCAAGAGTTCCAATCAATCACTAAGTGTTACCGGTTACACTATGATTGACCCTTACACAACCGAAGCACAATGGACACTAGACCTCGTTCTAGGCTGACACACGCCAAGTTTCGATCCACGTCGTTTACCCAGGAAAGCTATTCCCCGACTGGATGCAGCTTGCTACCGAAGGGCCACCGAATCCACAAAATTCGTCCCTCCACGTGCGTAAGACTCCACTCGTGCTCCTTTGTGCGCTCACGTGCCCGCAGACACAACACGTCCGAAGACAAGGTTTTTAGGGTTTGGAGTTTCTAAGGATCGCTCAAAGAGTACAGATTCGCAAATGAAAGCTCAATCACAAACTACGAATGAATCACAATTTCGCTCAAGAACTCTAAGGGATTCGTTTGCTTGTGTGTTCGTTGTGTGTACCCTTCAAGTGAAGTGTTCTCTTCTATATAGTCCAATAATCGCTTCTACACTTCACAAGGAAAGTTAAGCACAGAATATGCAAGATAAAGCTCAATAATCACGTGCATTAACTCAACCAATCATGCCAAGAATAAACCAATTAAGCTCAACGGTCATGCATGATCACTTACCATAAATACCACAGATTAACATTCATTCCACAGTAATCTCGTCCATTCGTCAGCATATTCCACATATATTCCACTCAGCATATTTTCAACGGTAAGCTCAATCAACTGATTTCTTTCCCAAAATATGATAGCCAATTCGCACAGAGAAAGATTTGATCTACTGAGTATAATGCAAAGCATAACTTTCCATGTATGTGATCTCATCGCGATTTCAGCACATTCCATAAATAGACTCAATCAGCATCACCACATATAAGCTCAATCAATTAATCACTTTCCATAATATAAATCCTAAGTCGCACAAGGAAAGCAAGATCATGATTCACTGATTTAAGAGTCACATAATATCGCACTCAACGGATATATCATTGATATTCTTTCCTAAAATAGATCAATCACGTTTCAGCTCAATCAGAATATCTTTTCCATATATACAGCATAGTCATTCGTATCCGGGTGATCACGTCGATATTATTTCCTAAAATAACTCAATCTCGCAGACAGTTTGCATTTCACTTAACATGATATATTTTCCATATATAGCACGCAACGAGATTCCATTCATACGAAAACGTCATAACCAGGTGATCACATAAATATTCCAGTTAAGCATAAGATCACACAAATTCGATTTTCTTATTAGTTCAATCACATTCAAGCGCTTAATCGAACATTTTCACATACTTAAACATCACATAACATGCATATCGAGTTTTCTAATTTGTACCCCCAATTTACATAATTACTTGGAATAATCAAAACTCTCATAATCATTTGGACCAAAAAGGTCTACAGTCTCTTTCTCACGTTCCCCCCCTCCCTTTTTTTCTTTTTCTTTTTATTGTGTTCATTATTTACGAACAAAATACTACTCTGCACATTTGGAGTTGGTACGAGAATTAAGAAACTGAATATTTTAATAATATAGTACAATTAAAAGGTAAAAAAGTGTATACTTTGACACGTCTTTTAAGAATATTTAATATTATTATATTGATTGTTTGCGATAGTTTTTTTGTTAAATAAGGAAACGTACAAAAGATGTGGGACGCCCGATTTAGTAAAATGTATAAAATGGTTTGGGATGGGAGTGAGGGAGTACGATATTTCGTTGTTAAACTTTAACTACTTTTGTGTTGATGGTGACCTTTGCACTACCCACCGTCCAAGTACAAATGTTTTGAACAATTATTGTGGCGCCGTAGAAAGAAAAAGCAAACCTAATGTCAAATGAGGTGCTTGAAAATTCCCACGTGGGCTGCTTTATATTTCTTCTTTTTACATTGAAGATGGAGGGAAGCAGATGCCTATAAATAGGCTTCATTCGACGGAGAGAAAAATCGTCTCACACCACAGACCACAACAGATCTTCTCCCTCTTATCCGATTATTTTCTGTAGCCTACTCCTAATATTATTGTAGCTATTTTATACCACGTCAGTGTACGTGTCTGTAATATCTCCACATAATAAAGAAGTTCTACCCTCCGGCCCGTGGACGTAGGTCATTCTGAACCGAACCACGTAAACCTCGTGTCACTGTCCAAATTTATTTTTCGTCTATTTTATTTATTATCGTCATTTCTCGGACAAAATAATTATCGGGGATTTCCGCATATCCTAACAATTGGTATCAGAGCCAACCCGATTTATTTTTTAGCCACCATGACGATAACAAAAATGTCAATTGAAAGTTCGACAGAAATGTCAACTTTGCAATGTGGAGTCTCAAGATGGAGGCCATACTCATTCAAGACGGTTGTGAGGTGGCGCTTGAAGGCGCAAAGAAGAAACCAACCGAAATGAAGGACGATCAATTTAATGAATTGGACAAGAAAGCCAGATCGGCTATTATATTAAATCTCTCTTACGAGGTTTTACAAGAAGTTGCCACGGAGACGACGGCCATGGGTATGTGGGATGCGTTAAAAGCGATCTACATGAAGAAGACTAAGGAGAATCGGCTTTATTTAAAGCAGAAGCTTACAGTATGAAAATGACGGAAGGTACTTCTATTCTCTCGCATCTCGATAAATTCGACTCTATCATTATTGATTTGGCGAACGTAGAAGTAAAAGTGACAGACGAAGATCAGGCCATAATATTGTTGTGTTCCCTTCCTCGTCTTTAAAGCATTTTCGTGACACTATAATATATGGAAAAGATACGATATCGTATTCTAGTGTCAAATCTGCGTTGCAATCGAAAGAGCAGATAGACAGGGATATTACGGGAGAAACAAGTGGTAGCCAGGCAGAGGTCTGTTTGCACGGGGAAGACCAGAACGTAGAGACGCTGAAAATAGCAGATCTAAAGAAAGATCAAAATCAGGTACCGAAATAAAGTCTGTAATTTTGCAAGAAAAAGGGTCACATTAAAGCTGATTGTTTTAAATTAAAAAATAAGGAGAAAAATAATCAGCAATTTAATAAACCCGCCAAAGCTAGTTTAGCTGCTGAGGAGAGCGATGGAACTATTTTTGTAGCAACTGCAAATATCGTTAGGTCTGATAATGAGTGGATCTTAGATTCGGGTTGTTCTTACCACATAAGTCGGAGTAGAGATTGTTTTTCCACCTATGAAAATTTTGATGGTGGATATGTCTTAATGGGAAATGATGCTCCGTGTAAAGTTGTTGGTAAAGGCACAGTTAGGATCAAGATGTTCGACGGAATCATCCGAACGCTCACAGAAGTCAGACACGTTCCAGATATGAAGAGAAATCTTATCTCTTTAGGCACACTTGATCTCAAGGGTGCAGGTTCTCAGGTGAAGGTGGAGTTTTGAAAATTGCCAGAGGTGCCCTTGTCGTGATGAAAGCTTGCAGGTTTGGAAATTTATATATTTTGCAGGGAACTACCGTTACAGGTTCCGCTGCAATTTCGATATCCCCGGAGGTTGATACCACGAGATTATGGCATATGCGACTTGGACACATGGGAGAAAAAGGCTTGACGATTTTAAGCAAGCGGGGCCTACTTTGCGGTCAAAGTACTGGTAAGATGGACTTTTGCGAACATTGTATTTTTGGGAAGCAGAAACGAGTCAGCTTCAATTCGCCAGCAGTCCACAGGACGAAAGGTACTTTGGACTATATTCATTCTGACGTATGGGGTCCTTCTCGTGTTCCGTCCAAAGGTGGTGCAAGATACATGTTGACTTTCATTGATGATTTTTCAAGGAAAGCTTGGGTCTATTTTCTTAAGCAGAAAAGTGATGTTTTCTTAACATTTAAACAATGGAAAGCTTTAATTGAAAGCAGACAGGAAAACAGATCAAGCGGTTGCGGACAGATAATGGCTTAGAATTTTGTGGAAGCGAGTTCAACGAATTTTGCAAGAATGAAGGTATTGCTCGACATCACACTGTTCGAATGACGCCTCAACAAAATGCTGTTGCCGAGCGCATGAACCGAACGCTTTTAGAGAGAGCTCGATGTATGATCTCTAATGCTGGGTTGACAAATGATTTTTGGGCTGAAGCGATGCTGCAGCATGTTATATTGTCAACCGCTCACCGTGTTCACCGATCAACTTCAAGACTCCTGAGGAAGTATGGTCAGGTACTCCTGCTGATTACTCCAACTTAAGAATATTTGGGTGCCCAGCTTATATGCACGTAAACGAGGGAAAGTTAGAGCCTAGAGCTAAAAAGTGTATTTTTCTCGGTTACGCTTCAGGGGTGAAAGGATATAGACTATATAATCCTGATCCCAAGTCACCCAAATTTATAATTAGCAGAGATGTTACATTGACGAGTCTTCAATGTTACATCCTTCAAAGAGTCTACTAATTCTTCTAATCAAGAAAAGAAGGATAGTGTACACAGCGAGGTGGAGCTCGAGATCAATAAAGATCCTTCAGATGATCCTGCTACGAGTTCAACAGATCGAGAGGATGAGGCAGAACCTAATTCAGATCCTGTTGAAGATAAAAGCACCGATCACGAATATTCTATAGCCAGAGATAGGGAGAGACGAGAGATTCGACTACCACAGCGGTACGTAAATTTAGTTTCGTACGCTTTATCAGTGGCGCAAGAAACAGGTGGAGGCGACGAACCTTCTACCTATACGGAGGCAATAAGCGATGATAATTCTGATAAGTGGCTAGTAGCGATGAATGAAGAAATGGAGTCTCTACACAAGAATGGAACTTGGATTCTCGTGCCGCCGCCGAAGAAAAAGAAAATAGTCGGATGTAAGTGGGTCTTCAAGAAGAAAGAAGGTTTATCTGGTTCTGACGATGCAAGGTATAAGGCACGATTAGTCGCGAAAGGCTATAGTCAGGTACAAGGTGTAGATTTTAATGACATATTCTCACCTGTCGTTAGACATAGCTCTATTCGTGTATTATTTGCATTCGTTGCCATGTATGATTTGGAGTTAGAACAGCTTGACGTCAAGACGGCGTTCTTACATGGCGATTTAGATGAACAGATTTATATTACGCAACCTGAAGGCTTCATAGTTGAAGGAAAAGAAGACCAAGTTTGTTTGTTGAAGAAATCCTTATACGGATTAAAGCAGTCTCCAAGACAGTGGTATAAACGGTTTGATTCTTTCATGTTGGGTCATGGTTTCTCCAGGAGCAAGTATGATAGTTGTGTTTACTTCCGGAAGTTAAATGACAGTTCGTTCATTAATCTATTGTTATTGTTGATGATATGCTCATTGCGGCTAAGAATCTTGCAGAAATTCACCAGTTGAAGGCCTTATTGAATGGTGAATTTGAGATGAAAGATTTAGGAGCAGCTAAGAAGATTCTTGGTATGGAGATTAGACGTGATAGAGGAGTTTGGTAGTTATACCTGACCCAGGAAAGTTACCTCAGAAAGGTTTTGGAGAGATTTGACATGAGCGATGCCAAACCAGTCAGCACTCCTCTTGCTAGCCATTTTAGGCTAAGCGCTGCTCAGTCACCATCATCAGATGAGGAAGAAGCGTACATGGCACGAGTTCCTTACTCGAGTGCAGTCGGCAGTATTATGTATGCAATGGTATGTACACGTCCTGATACTTCACAGGCTGTTAGTGTTGTTAGCAGGTATATGGCTAATCCAGGGAAAGAGCACTGGCAAGCAGTGAAGTGGATTCTCAGATACTGAAGGGTACTCTAAGCTTTTGTTTGGAGTTTGGCAGAAACAGTGATACTCTCGTTGGCTTCGTCGATTCAGACTACGCAGGTGATCTCGATAAACGACGATCTCTTACTGGTTATGTGTTTTGTATTGGAGGTTGTGCAGTTAGCTGGAAGCTACTCTACAACATGTAGTGGCGTTATCTACTACTGAAGCAGAATACATGGCGATCACTGACGCGATCAAGGAAGCTTTGTGGTTGAAAGGGTTATTCAGCGAATTAACCCAGAATCAGGGAGTCATTACTATTTTCTGTGATAGTCAAAGTGCGATTCATTTGACTAAGGATCAGATGTATCACGAAAGGACTAACATATTGATGTCAAGTATCATTTTATTCGTGATATCGTTGCAGATAAGAAGGTGTTTATCAAGAAGGTCAACACGAAGGATAATCCTGCAGATTTGTTTACGAAAGCTCTTCCAGTTTCCAAGTTCAAGCATTGCTTGGACTTGATTGGTGTTTTAGAATTGGTGAACTAGCCGTCGGGGCTATGGACGGAGGGAGACAGAGATAGTGATAAATGTATTACTAATTAAGGTGGAGTTACTACGGTGCCAAAGTTCAAGGTGGAGATTTGTTGATGGTGACCTTTGCACTACCCACCGTCCAAGTACAAATGTTTTGAACAATTATTGTGGGCGCCGTAGAAAGAAAAAGCAAACCTAATGTCAAAATGAGGTTGCTTGGAAATTCCCACGTGGGCTGCTTTATATTTCTTCTTTTTTACATTGAAGATGGAGGAAGCAGATGCCTATAAATAGGCTTCATTCGACGAAGAGAAAAATCGTCTCACATCACAGACCACAACAGATCTTCTCCCTCTTATCCGATTATTTTCTGTAGCCTACTCTAATATTATTGTAGCTATTTTATACCACGTCAGTGTACGTGTCTGTAATATCTCCACATAATAAAGAAGTTCTACCCTCCGGCCCGTGGACGTAGGTCATTCTGACCGAACCACGTAAACCTCGTGTCACTGTCCAAATTTATTTTTCGTCTATTTTATTTATTATCGTCATTCTCGGACAAAATAATTATCGGGGATTTCGCATATCCTAACATTTTGCATATTGTTTTAGCTTTTGATTAGGCGCAGGCAATTATGACTGCTTTAGATTTTGTAACTTACGGCATAACTTGAATCTGTCTGTCTAATTACTATATTTCCTTTTTTCTCAATAAATTATTATTTGAACATTACTATATACGTGATTGTGCTATTTGAAATCGGTAAGATCGCACGGGCACGCCATATTTGCATAAATATATTCCCAAATAATGCACATTTCTATTTTATGTCTTTTTTAGTATCGAGGTTACCAAAATCGAGAACGAGGGTAGCTCAAAGTTTTGACTAATGTTCAACGTTAGCATTTTCCATAAATATTTGTGTATTCATGTTTTAAATGGTTCATAAAAAATACGATATTTCCTACTCGAAATGAGAGGGTGACAACTGACACACTATTTATTTTAATTTTCAAGTCCGTTCGACATTTCATGTATTGCAAATTTGAGAGAGAAAAGAAGGTATAAAAAAACAATTAAGACTATTTAGGTACTATTAAAGAAAAAGATGACGAGTGAAGTACTGCACGAGCGTTACACAGGGTAGTATGGTCACGAGGAACATGGTGCTGCTTTGCGTAGCAAAATGAACAAAACTCCGACGAATTTAAATGTTTCAATCTATGTAATCATATCTATTATATACATTATCGTATCTATTGTGTGTGTGTGTGTGTGTTTGGTCATGGTATGTAAATGCTAAAGCAGCAACGATTGTGTTGTGTGCGAAGTCGTGAAGGTTTGGTGATACTTTAACTGAATGTAATAAGTACGTAGGTAGCGTACTCTCAAATCTTTTGACCACTTCTGCGTTCTCTAGTGGACTATTTGCTTGATACTTTGCATTAAATGTTTCTAATATTATTGTAAGCAATTATTTTAAGATACCCGTAATCCATATACTATCATTTAATTTAAATTGTAAAATATATTAACATGCTTAAATGCACTAGAATATTAGACAAGCAGCAAACCCTAGTAAAAGCCAAAAACGATGCAAAAAGATAAGAATTTGTTATTATCTTTTTTGGTATTGATTAGACTTAAATTAAGCAGACTTTGTTGAAGTTTGAAAAGCGGGCTACGCGACAAAAACCCAAATTAGCTAAAATTATTACACGCCAAATTATATTCCTCACGAGACAAAATTTATTGTTTCTTTATGAAGTGACAGATCTACAGAAACTGCATCAACCTGAACCAACTAATAATTCACCGTAAGGAATAAATTTTTAAAATAGAATCTTACACACTTCATTTCATGTCGACTTTATATTTATCTCAAGTTATAAAACCAGTCATTAGCACAAGGAAACTCGTTGAATTTCAGTATCGGATGGAAGTTTTTTTAATATCTAAACGATTAACTGTAAAAAATCGAATTGAACCTTTATTTTATTTCGAGGCGAATGCAACGATAATTAGTATTATTTAGTCTGATGGTTAAATGTATGTGACAAATCGAACTAATCATGATTCTATTCTCATATCGGATTAAACAAAAACAAGCATGTCAGTTTTTGTTCTTCCCTGTTCTTGGCAGGCAAACTTACATTTCCAAGACTGAAACGACCATTAATACTTTAATGCTAATTAATTTAGTTAATTAATTGTGGTCAGTTGTTGTAATCTTTAACTATCATAGAATCCAGATAGAGTTAGGTTAGAAGTTGAATATGTGATAGATAGAACAATATTATTGTTCTTACGAAACTAAAAACACACAAGAGCTTATATTACGACATTATATTATTTATACCTTCTCTAACATTCAATAATGGTTGCCTGATTATTCCATTAACGCACCTTACATGTCTGTTATCCTCGGGTTTTGCCGTTATGATATAAGGTATTAGTTAAAATAAAGTAGGCATTGGAATAACGATTATTATTCTGTAGTCACTGTCTTGGCGTTAGTTATTCCAAGTGGGAAAATATAAAAAACCGTTATTGAATTCCCCTTAGACTAGATGTGGCTTCTATGACATACATACCCCCTTTGTTGTTAACGTGCTCTAATAGCTGTCCAACATATATATTGTTTTCTTTAGTTTAGTTATTCTAACTCTCTTATTATAATAACGAATTACATAGGTAATTAAAGGGATTTCGATTAATCTAGAAGACGCGAGATTGAGATTAATGTTGGGCCTTTGTCTTGTTCGACAAAGAAAGAGGATCATCCATTAAGATTTCTTCGTGGGCTTTACGTGTACAAAAAACCACTTGGTACAAATACGCATTATTCTACTAAGTTAACGCAGCAATAATAAATCAAGGTTCAATATTATTGGGAGAAGATAATGGTCTCGACTCGAATCATGCATTGTTCTCATGCGTAGACTCCAAGAGGACCCACCTTTTTGAGGCGCGCCAATGTTTTTTCAATACCTGGGAAATGATAAATAGATATAACAATAATGCACTTAAGTCAATAAGATATGCATAACAATACCTCTTCATCCCAATTAGTTCTCCATGTCATGTAACAGAGAGCCAAAGTTTCAGCAACAACACCAGCAATCATCCCCATCCAAATCCCCTGCATTCTCATCTCACACAAAATCAATCAATCAATTTCATATTATATATATCTC
>JAPQWV010005042.1:0-23403 GCA_027422505.1 Craterostigma plantagineum | reverse complement strand
AAATTCAAAGCTATTTTCTAGAAAACAGTACCTTGTCGAAAAATTTAACAATCGAAAACAGTGCCGTATCACTCGAAAAACTTTTAATCGAGATTTATTTTCGATCGAAACAGAATTGCTTAATTGAATATAAAATTTTTTCGATCGAAAACAGTAACCTTCTATTTGGCACATTATAGAAAAAGCTTTTGGTATTACTCTAAGAATTTTTAATCAAACCTTATTAAACCAAAACTTTTCGAAACTGAAATTTTAAAAGCCAAATATTTTAATCGATATTAAAAATTCAAATCCATCAACCAACAAAAATTAAAAAGAAAATAAATGGATCTAGATTTAAAAGACTTCGAACAACAATTAAAATTAATTACAAAAATACTAAGAAAACAGGTGTCAAAGACGAAGTCCTCATCCAATTCGGAGAACAAAGAAAAGACATCTAGCCTTACGCCAAAGGAGAGCTACGCCTTGATGGCCTATCCCGAAGATAAACCGGATCATCTAGCTCTCATGGCTCGAGTTGAGGATACCTCTGAAGCAAGCCCATCGAAGCGAAACAAGCGATGAAGAGGCAGACACATCTTCTCTCCGGAGGTAGTTATTCCTAACTCTACATTGTTTAATCCTTACAAATTAGGTATGCTAACATGAAAAATGAGCAGAAAACTACAAAAGAGTTAGAAGAAAAACTATCTAAGTCTGAGGAGAAAATAGCTAGTCTCGAATTAGAACTTAGAAGCTCTAACGCGAAAATAGATGAACAAACTAAGAGCTTGAGAATTAGTGAGACTAAGACGCCCCAGCTTGAGACGCATAGCTCAAAAATTAGGAATTAGAAGTCAGGCTAGAAAATAATTACAATTGTTTGGTTAGGAACCTCGACGAGAAAACTAGCCTCAATTGTAGATTAACAAATGCCAACTCTAAGATCACTAGTCTTGAATCTCAGTTAGAAAATTTCCAATGCTAAGATTAGTGAATTGATCAAGAGTTTAAATGCCCGCGAAATCGAAAAGAGCACCGCTCAAGCTAACTATGCTTTCTTAGGTGAAGAACGTAAGGAGCTCTAATCTAAGATTAAAAATTTAGAAAATCTTCTTGCGACTTCTAAGACCGAGGAAGCAAAATCTCGTCATTCTGAAAATTATTCTTCCGTCGATATACCTCATATTCTTAAGAAAATAGAGGATTTAATTCTACATTAGAAACGGAAAGAAAGAATTTTGAAACAGAAAGAATACACTTCTAACGGAGATATCTCATCTCAAAGTTTCCTCCATGCCAAAACTCGACAAAGGGACGCAAACGGATGATCACGTTCCTACCATCGAACGACTTTTACTAATTCTACTTCAATTTTGACCAAAGTTGAAATTCAAAGTAAACGTCCCACACTTTCTATAGTTAAGGAACAAGTCCCACGGAAATGGGAGAACGGTAAAGCTCCGAAACGGAATGATAAAGACCAAAAGCCTTCCTCTCCTGCCCGAAAAGAAAACTTCTTATGAAAATATTTCAAGCTCTAGCGCACAAACTTCATCGTGTGCTTCAAATGATTCTACTAATTTTTCATTTAAAAAGCCTAGACTTGAAAATAATTTTCGAAATTCTTCTCATTCTAATGTGAAAGGTGTGAATTCTAACCATATGAAATACGACTTATGTGCGATAGATGCTTATAATTCTATATGGTCGTTTTCCTACATGCAATATCCGATCAAGGTTCATTCAAAAAAACATCTTGTGCGCTTGGTCTCGGAGAAAATTTTTAAACCTTCTCCGAAACACACTTTCACCCGAGCAGAAATGCCTTATCCTCTCAATCACTCCCACATGGGTTCCTATTTCTTCACAAAATTTAGGTAGTCCCAAACAAATTTGGGTACCGAAAGGTTCATTAATGGATTAGGACAACATTTAAATTTGACACCTTTTATGCTTAAATCGTTTTCTGGTAATAAGGGAGGACCTATACGACAATGGGTACCAAAGTCCCGATAGTTTTGCAGATTTCCATCATGTATGGAATTCGACGTAGTGGCTCCACGTACATGATAAAGGGATGAGGCGTGAGCTACTACCACTAAGCTTCAATGAGGTATATTTCAAATTTACATATGCATTCGTCAAAAATAAATATACCTATTTTCTTTCAAAACTTTTCAAATGATACATTTTCGATATGCATTTCATCGCTTTAAATGGTTTTAAAAAAAATAAAATTTCAAATGCATATTACGAACTGAAACGATAAATATCATTTTTCAATTAATACTTTTAAATGAGCTTTAATTAAGGGGGAGCTACTCATTATTTTAATGAGGAGCAACCTTTATATTTTTAAGGAAGCACAAATTTTAATCCTTGAGGGGGAGAAAACTTACAATGACCGATTTAAGGGAACGAGATTCTTAATATTCGTCAAGCTAACTACGCAAATTTCTAGGGGGAGAAAATTTATTTTCGAAGCATTGTTTTTGGGGAGATATAAATATAATACTACTATATTAATATGTAATTATATATATATATTTATTATATATATATATATATATAAAAATATAAAAAAAAAAAGAAGAAGAATATAAAAAAATGAG
Organism: Craterostigma plantagineum; assembly: GCA_027422505.1. Taxonomy (NCBI): domain Eukaryota; kingdom Viridiplantae; phylum Streptophyta; class Magnoliopsida; order Lamiales; family Linderniaceae; genus Craterostigma; species Craterostigma plantagineum. The sequence goes on along the minus strand of JAPQWV010005042.1, from coordinate 20,806 downwards.
ATAAAAAAAAGGAAATAAAAAAAGGAGATAAAAAATGGGGAACATGAAAAAAAAATGAGATATAAAAAAAGGGAATATGAAAAAAAAGGAGATACAGAGATATGAAAAAAAAATTCAAATTTGTTTGATATGCTTCCCGGTTTTACTCTCCCACATCCAAAGATGGACGTACCACGAAGAATCTCGAGCTTTCAAACGGAAAACGTTTTTCAAAGACGACGGTGACGATCTAAATGAAGATCAAATGCTCAGTTTTTCATCGACCGGCTCCGGCTTGCTAATTCAACTAGAGCAACACTTCTCACATACCCGGAGGCACGGATTTCATGTTCCTATGGTTCAGTCTAATCCGACTCGATCCTAACCCCGGAATGCGTTTGGGCATTTGAAACGGTTCAACTTTCCACCACTTTCTCATCATCCGAAACACTAAGCAAGATTATTTCGATGATGCCAAGGAAGTCTTTGAAGACACATCACTCCCTTATCTCACATAATTTTCGGACCAACCCCATAGGTACAGGTGCTAATTTTAATTAGCTCCCGGGTAGAAGTCGTCGCATTAGATCCAACGATGCATGCACAACCGAGCCTTACCCACTCGTCTATCTCTTAAAAGATAGGTGTTTCATAAATCACGGGGAACCACGTATGCTATCACCGCTTCACTCGGAAACGGGAGATATTGAACTTAGTGGTATTCCTCCCCGTACCACGCTTTTATTGATCACTCGCGTCTAGTGTGTCCTCACTCCCCTAAAGTTTCAAATTTTTAGGACACATACACTTTTTAATACACCTAATCTTTGTGATTACTTTAGAACTTCCGTTGACATGTTCTTTCAAAGACATGCTTCAAGGATCGGAAGGAAGCCCGACCGTTGCAACATCAAAGCAAAACGGTTTCGGCCATCTTCTACGAGCTTTGCTCCTAGTTGATGTCAACGGACGCCTATGTGGCCCCGGTACTCATTTTGACGGATTGCCTTTGTGGCTCCATCCGGTTATTACCCTCACCGACCTTTTGTATGTCCTTATCTACCTCCAAATTAACATGCCGAAGTCGTTAACACGATTCGCCATGAGGGGGAGAAGGGGTTATGCATACACAATCGGTCGGTTCACCCACCAAATTCCGCCGCGCTTACCACTATGAAACCGGGCTCTCTCACAACGCCACATTCAAAGGAAGCTCGGGACAACTTAAAAAAAATCAAAAATCAAAGAAAGAGACGACCTACCTTCTTCTGGAACTAGAGACGCTTATTCGAGGCCGAACCAGACAACTTCCATTCGGAGAAGACGAATTTCGCAAACGGAGAAGATGGCTAAATCCCGAGACCTCTCCTCGACTCTCTCATGCCCTGCTTCCGGAAAAAGAAGCAAGGACTGAGGACCGAATGACACATGACTCAAGCATCATCAAGGACTGAAGTTGCCAACTGTGTCCACTGCATCAATGATCGAAGTTGCCAAACGTGTTCACCTCTCCAAACCTCACATGGGATTGCCCGATCTCAACACAAGGTTGACCCAAATAGGGGAGTTTCGAGTGCTTTCAACGGGAGAAATGGAACGCGGACTTTCTAAGTCTGGCAAGAATACTTCGTACATCTTATGGCATCTGGGAGAAGAACTTCAAAAGAAGATTCAAAGAAAAAGTCGATGCCTAGAAGACCAAGTGAGCTTGAAGACATTATAAAGAGGATATTTCGAAGACTCGAGGACTCTTTCCACTTGCAAGACGAAGACAACCCGCGCTATATTGGAAATTGAATACAAAGGGGAGATTGTTGGAACTATTTAATTGTATTCAATTAATATAGTTGTCTTAGTCTTGCTATGCAAATTAGTAGTCTTGGGTTAAATTGTAATTAGTCATTTTGTAGGACTACTTATGTAAATATACCACGAGGTGGTATATATAAGTGAACTCCTAAGAAAATTAGGAGTGCGCTTACTATTGTTTCGGATCGAAAAATTAGAATTGGAAATTTTTAGAGAGAAAATTTTCAAGCGCCTTTGTGTTCTTCAACATTGTTTCTCTCTCAAACCTCAACGTTGGTAAATCTCAATCGTAAGTGTTCGAATTCTACCTCGTGCATCGTCAATATCATAATGAATCCAACATGACATATCGAATCGGTTGGATGGGTCAATCGGATTTTTTTGTGCTCGATTCAGTGTAAGAAAAATGAGTTCGAACCTGTTGATAACATTTTGCAGTAGCAAAGAAACACAATATTGTTGAAAAATAACGTATCTGTTTTCCAAAGTAACAATATGCTGTAACTGTATAACATATAATGAAGTAAAAGTAACGCTTCATATAAGACCAAAAAAGCACATCGTGACTTTTGCTGGAAAAAAAGAGCAAAGGGTATTTTCCTCAAATTCTATTTTTGGGTCCTTTACTCCATTTTTACAAAAGTAGGTCTCTTGAACTTATTTATTTTCTGACAGGGTCTGACGGGTAAATGAAAAATTTAGGGGGGCCTGAACAGAAATCTTCCCATATTATTAACACATTATTGATTGTTTATATAAATTAAATGAGAAGGAAACTACACTGTTTTTTATGTGGAGCTGAAAGATTATTATTTTGAATAAAAATAAATAAATAATAAATGAAGTGTATATTGCTAGTCTATTAACATGTGAAATGAGATGTAGGGGTAAGGCCATTTGTCCTCATATTCGGAGATTATTATCTTTTATTGTGAAAGATTAATGTACTTTGGAAAAAGGCTACTGCGAGTGGAAGACGGTTAAATGCTCATTACGAAATCAAAAAAGTTTATTTACAGGACGGTGGCGTGTTTTTTAACGTTTGAATATATATAATGTCAGAAGACAAGAGATTTGCTATGGTGCCCACCTAGCGTGAGCAACCACTGTGAGCACCAAAAGCCAATCTCTCAATTTTTTGCGTTTTTCGATTCTCAACGCCGCCAAAACCTCCGTAGACCCTCTCTTATCAATCGCTAACATAAATCACCCTCTCCAACACCTAATATTTAAGAAAATTCATTATTTATTATTCACTTATGGACGAAATACCGAGTTGATGATTTTCTTAAATATTAACGTGTTCGAGAGGGCAATTTATGTTAGCAATTGATATGAGAGGGTTTACGGAGGTGTTGCGGCGTTGAGAATCGAAAAAACGCAAAAAATTGAGAGATGGGCTTATGGTGCTCACGGTGGTTGCTCACGGTAGGTGGGCACCATAGCAAACCTCCAAAGACAATAGGTAATTAATTTAGTTATTTTTTCGCCTTCTAAACTCACTCGGACACGAAAATGACGCACTCCGATAAGCTCGTCACTAAGCCTTCTTTGTGTGTTTGCGGAATGCGCGTAAAGGTACTTGTTATTTTTCTCTTAAGCTCTCGTGTTTAGTTAACTCCGAACTCGTACCAAAGAACTTGAACAAACTAGAACACAATATCATTACGGGAGGCACACCTCCAAACTCACTTCTTATTACTTAGAAACAGGGTCCCAAAAGATGGGACGTATAAGCTCGCTTTTGCTCGTACAAGTACAAGTCGCTCACCTTAACCTCGCCTACCTTGCTACTTAGAAACACGGCAAAAGACAATCGACGTTCAACTAGCCTAAACCAAATACCCTACTCTAACACTTCGATTAATCTTCAAATGAGAGAGCTTGCTCCTTTATAGGACTCGGTCAAGGCACATCAAAGGTCTTGCCTTCGCCTAGAATCACCCAATCGCGGGATCTGTCGGACGTCCCTTGGTCTGCATGGGCTGTCTCCAAGATGGTATGGTTGAGAAAAAATTTTGGGAGGTTCAAGGTTACCTTCCAGCTTCCTGGCCAGTGGCTAGTCTTAAAAACAATTATTGTTGTCAGAAAACGTTGTCTAGCCAGCTGCCTCCATGCCAAGCAAGCGTCTCATGTCATGCGCCAACTCCGTGCCGCATCCCTGGTCCGCTCCATGTCTCTTCCAGGTTCGCATTGCGCACGTCCTGTCGAGATCCCTTCGACGCAGTCGGTCCTCGTGTCTGACTAAGCTCTGGCGAAGGTCATACTCCACCGCACGTCCCAAGTAGCTCCGGCCTCGCCGTCGCGGGCCGGTTATTCTCCAGCCACCATTGACCTACGTCAACAGTCACAGCCGTCAATCTTGTAACATATAATATTACTTTTTGGGGGTTTATTTGAGGTAATCATCACGATGAATGACTTCAGTTTCTTAGAAATTAATTTCTTAGTTTGCTCTTTAGACAGATTTTCGCCTATCGTGTTCTTTATTTTGTGTTGTGTGTTCGTTTTTTTCTTTCATCCAAGAACTTTCTTTTGATGTGTTTGTTGTCTGTTGTTTGCTATGTTTTGTATTTGTTTGTGGTGTGTCCTTATATATTTGTTTCTTGGTTTTGTGGTTTTTTTTTTGTCATATGTTGTGCTTGTTTTGTGAGTTTGTAAATCTTCTGGGCAGAAAGTTTATTGATAAATCTGGCAAGTTTTCCTTAGAGTCCTTGGAGGAATCAAGGAGGACCACAAAGCTAGGTATCTCAGGCTCCCGCTCTTCATTGGTAAATCAAAGAGAGAGACTTTTCAGTTTGTTGTGGAGGCTGTGAAGAGTAAGGTGTCCAACTGGAAATCGCAGTTCTTGAGCTGCGGTGGAAAAGAAGTACTCATCAAATCTGTTATTAACTCTCTACCTGTCTATGTTATGTCATGCTTTAGACTTCCTATTCATCTTTGCAAGGAGATCTCTAAGATTGCAGCTAACTTTTGGTGGGGGACGAACGAGCAAGGTGGAGATAAACTTCATTGGAAGGCATGGCATAAGCTCTCAAAGTATAAAGAATCTGGTGGCCTTGGTTTCCAAGATATCCAAAAGTTTAATGATGCTTTGCTAGCTAAACAACTTTGGAGGATTATCACCAAACCAAATCTGCCGGTGGCTAGGCTGCTCAAAGCCAAATATTTCCCTAGGTCTGATCTTTTTGAGGCATCTGCATCAGCTTCTTCATCATGGATGTGGAAGTGTTGGCTTCAAGCTAGACATGTGCTTCTTTCTGGGGCAGCTTACAAGGCAGCAGATGGAATTTCCTTTAAAGTGTCAGAAGCTCCCCAGTCACAAAGAAAGGAATCGAATCTCTTTTGGCCCAAGGAAAAAATAGGTCAATTCTCTGTCCACTCGAAGTATAAGATGTTGTCAGCGTCCATTGAGCATTCTCAGGAAGCCTGCGAAGGGAGTGACAGGGGGGTAACATGAAGAGGTTGTGGATGAATGTTTGGAAACTTAAGGTTAAAAATAAGGTGAAACACTTTCTTTGGAGGTGTGTCCATGATGTCCTTCCTACCAAGCTTAACCTGAAAAAGAGAGGGGTTCACCTTGACACCATTTGCTCAATGTGCGGCGAAAATGAGGAATCCTTGGAACACATTTTTTTCCATTGCCGAAGAGCTTGCAACATTTGGAAGTTGGCGCCCGTCTCTTGGAATTGCATGGTGAACGGGATTGGCAACTTCAAGGAATGGTGGGAGAGATTTGCTCGGGTCCGGAAAAGGGCTGTTTCAACATAGAGTTCAGCTTTCAGTGTACATCCTTTGGATGGTGGAGGACACATAATTTATGGATCGTCAAAGGTGAATGGCGTTATGATCGTGCAATTATCGAGTTGGCTGGATGGGCTGAATTTCTTGAGTGTCACTAACTTGCGGCCCATGACTGTTTCTTTTGTCACTGGTTGCTGTAGGGTGTTAATCACCAATGCAGAACCTGCTTTTGTTTTGTCTTTTGGGCGGACAGTCAAGTGGTCATTACTTTTTCTTGGGTTTTGGTTTTGTTTCTACTTTTGTTGAGGTGACCTTGTCTGTGTTTTTATTTTTACTCCATGGGAGTGTTGCCTATCTGTGAAGTTTGTAAGCAGAAGGCCCTTTTGACATTTATGAAAAATATTGACATTTATGAAAAATAAAGCTATCGTTAGGGAAAAAAAAACTCTGGCAAGTTTCCTTTCAGACGCTCTTCTGGAGAAGAACATGCATCTTTTAAGTGAAGACGGAAGAAGGTGAAGAGAACTTGATGTTGACTAGTAAGCGGTAAAATGGTCTTTTCACCTTACGAGATATTTTTGAAATAAAATATTTTTAATATTTAGTAATGATTTAAATTATATTTAAATCGTTGTTATTGTTTTATAAAATAACATTATTTAATTTGGAATTAAATAATATATATAAGGTTCAAATTTTATTAGATAACATTTCGAAAATTGTTAAATATATTTATATTCGATATTATATATTTAAATATACTAAATATAATATTTTAATTGATTGACATGTTAGATATTTTATTTAATTAAATTTAAAGTTTGAATTCTGAATTCATAACTTGGTAAAACCAAGGCTTAGTAAAAGAGGAGGTGTGAGGATTTTTCTCCAACCACCTCAACCTATTTTTGGCAAATCCTAGGCGGTATAAAGATTGGTTTTCGAGCTCATGAAAGATGACAAGCTAATATTCGAAATTTGAGCTCAAGAGTTTTCTGCTCTCATCACATTTTCTCTCGCACTCTCCCTCTCGGGGGCAGCAAGCATCTCGTTCTTAGCCTAGCCGCACATGCAAGAACAGTTGCGACGTTAGTGAGGTGCCGGCGTGATGATCTTGTGCAAATAAGGCGTCCCGTTGGTGGCGCTTGGCGTAGGAGAGGCGCACTATGCCTCGTTGATTCGAAGGGTTCGAAGCTAGCCATCGTCGAGAGATTTTTACAATGGCTGATCCCTTATCGCTTTATGTCATTACATTCTCGTGTTTGTATCCGAGCGATCTTGGAATGCTGGAAACCCTGTAAGATTTTAAAATTCCGCCATTCAAGGAACGTGGGTCTGGGACCCTCGGGGATTCCCAACAGTGGTATCAGAGCTATAGGTTCGGTTAAAGTCACGGGACTATGACAAAAAGACCACAAAACCCGAAAGCCTTAGCCGTGCGCATGGCGCACACGGGGCGCGGATCGGTGCTGGCCGTGCGAGTCGTGCGTGCGGCACGGGCTAGAAGCGCGCACGGTGCGGGCATCCCTGACACCAGGCCCGAAAGGCCTGGTCCAATCCTACGGCCCAAAATAGATAGGGCTTGGTCAGGCTCATTTAAAATCAAACTTACGATTTCAGCTCGAAAATGTGTTAAATTTGTCGTGATGCATTTTATTTGAATAATGTGGTGATTGATTGGGGATTAGGTTATGTTTTTACCGGGCAATATGTTAAGGGTGACAAGGTTCCCCCCGTGTTGTACTTTACAGTTTTTATTAGATAAGACGGGCATTTCTATCAGGGATAGATTCCCATCATAGACTATTGTAGTTTTGTTACGGTCGTACGAGTGTCGGTCGAGTGGAACCCGAACGAACGAGCTGGTAGGCGAGGCGTCCGTTTGAGCAAGCCCAAAGACGTGGAGTCTTATTGTTTTTTGTACAATTAGGATAGAACTAGAAATATCCAGATCTCTCACATTACATTAATAGAATGAAACTAGGTTTACTATTAACGTCCATTATGTGTGTGTTGGTTTGGAACGATAGAATGTGCATAATGTGCTTGTGTGGATTCTCCCGAGGTTAGACCTTTAAATATCAAGTGAGTAAAGGGGCTAGGCTCCTGTCTTCTATCAAGTCCAAAAACGTTACGACTTAGGAGTACGGTTGTGATTGACCGAGTTACGGTGCCAAATCCTCGCCTTTGCGTGAACGGGTTTGGATGCAATTATGAATTGCCGCTCACCGACCACTCTTCACCCTCTAACAAAGAGTTATCTTACGGGGGAATGAAGTTCATCGAAAGTGGAATGTGAGCGGGACGTTGATAGGTTGCACTTGGACAGTCATTCCCAATATGTTCCGAGTAACGGCTGAGGGACCCTTACTGAGACGAAGACGTTGAATCTTCTGTGGACAGAAACGTGTGGGACACGACCTCGGCAAACCAAACGAGCCAATAAGCTGTTAAGTTGAGCTTAGTTTATTGTAGCGCGTGGAACTCAACGCCACTATGAAACCACTCAACAAGGTTTCTGAAATACCTAACGGGAGAAAGGGTTTCGAAAAAAATAGTGGGAGTCAATCGAAAATTTGAAGTCCTAATTTAGTCTGATTAAACACTACAAATCCTACTATCTGCTTATTTTCTGCAGTTCTATTTTCTTCTCTATTCGTTATTGTTGGGGATATGCCCTCGGAATGCCATTCGAGGTTGACATGAATAGGGCATAAACATGAACCTGTTATTCACACTTTAATATTTGGATATTGTATTCAAATATTTATAGAATTTACAAAAGGCATATAATTTATTTACCTATCCAATCTTACTAGGCATTCGGTGAGACGGTAAATAAATAAAACCCATATATACAAGTTTAGTCACCAATTCTCATGGGATGAGAGAGGAGACACCGTTGAGCTATTATTCTCGCATATAAAATTAGTTCAAGTATTAGACTTCAGTAGGGTGACTGAATGTCAATCATGACTTATTTGTTGACGACTCTAAAGTGGTTGTGCCATCCATTCGCTTGGGAAGCGGAAGGTCGTAACATTGGTATGAGTTGAATCAGAGATTAACTTGTATTTGGACACGACTCGTAAATGGCAACCTCCCGTCAAAAGGTATCCACAACCTAAAAGATGGATTTAAAGAATGGGGTGATCAAAGCTCAGTGAGGAGATAATACGGACACACCTTCCCTCTCGGAAGGTGGGTCCTCCACGATGACACCGAGTCAAACAAAATAACCCAGCGCCCTTACTTGACAATAACACTAACACTCGTATGACAAAATACAACATCTAACCACAACAAGACATGACACATAGATTAGTATAATCCATAAAATAATATCAGAAACGACGCGTGGGTGGCCAACTCTCCCTCACACTGAACTCCCCGTCGAGAGTCAGACGAGTCCGTCGCCGTACTCTAGACAATGAACCTAACTGACACATCCACGACTATAATATGCATGTCCCACATACGGCGACGTTGGCCTATCTAGTCTCCCCAACGACCACCCTTCAATAATAATCAATAGCATCACAGGGCACTAGAAGGTGCACTCATTGGGCCTCACTCACCCGGGTGTGCCAATCCACGGGCTACTACTCGATTTGCCGCTCTCCACTCACCGAACATGGCCATTCGGGCTACTACACTTGGTACCAAGTTTATGCAATACAAACACCGACCAATACGAGTCCATATAAGCATCAAGTCATAGAACGATATAGTATCACATTACCATATCATGCAATAGCTCGTATACCTGTCAACCCAAAGCACAAAGACTCATACGATAAATACCAACCCATATCAACATCCTATAGCCGGCAAGGCTCACTATGCCCAAACAATAACCATGACGTCATGTAAAAAGACGAACTATCACGATGACATAGAACAACGCAATAAAGACGACACGACGAGATCCACACGTCCCGTGAAGGGAAGGCGTCCCCGTATTACCCACTCACAGTGTGAAATCCTAGCGTTCCCCAAGACCCGAAGCTGCCCTCGAGCCCTCGACTGATGTTCCTTCGCCTAATAAGATGATAACGACCAATTTTACCGTTAGACATTTCCTTCAAGTTGCTGTAATTTTTCAGATTCGTATCAACTACTTCAAAAAATCATAGAAAATTGTAGGATTGTCCGATTGAGATGGTTTTGGTGGCTATGAACAGGTTGGAAAGTTAGCTTTCGATAGAAACAAGTCTCAAAGGAATCGGATAAGTATAAGTGGTTCAAAATCCAGAAACACTACCACTGCGACAGCAGAATTTTTGCAAAAACAGCAGTTTTTTTTTTTTTTTCAGATTTGCACTGTTAGCTTCAAAAATTCACAAAAAATCTGTTGAATAAGCTCAATGTAGGTCCAAGAAGAAAATAAAAAATATAATAGAAAGCAAAAGAAGCAGCTGAAGTGGACAAACGTGTTTTGCATGTTTTGGAAATAAGACCAAGTGAAGAGAAAAATGAGAAGCCAAGTAAGAAACGTAAGCTATAGCCGAAAAGGAAGAACAAGAGTGGTATGTTTTGTCCGCCATTTATTATGTCTCTCTTATCATGTGTGATATATCTATATATATGAGGATGCATGCATTGTATTGTAACTAGTGGGAATAATATAGAACAGAAAATAGAGAAATAAGATTTGTCCCTCTGATAAGAAAACGTTTTCCTCCCATAAACAAAAAGAGCAGATTTATTCCTCTTCATACACATCAAACTCTCGGTTCCTCACATATACGGAAAATTAAAAGAACAAAATGGTATCAGAGCTGATGGTGTTGCCAGCGCCGATGGAGCCGACAGAGCCGAAGGTGTCAACGGAGCAGAAAGAGTCGACAGAGCCGATGGTGCCGATGGTGTCGAAGCTGATATTATTTACCCACATATTAATCCCGCAACTCACCGAAAATAACTACGCAAGGTGGAGCGTCGAAATGAAAGCTCTATTCAATTCGAAAGGCCTATGGGAAATAGTCAAAGATGGATATTCACTAGATCCGACGAAGTATACAAAGTCGCAACGGAAGACGTTGGGAGCCGCCGTCAGAGAAAATGGTCTCGCGATCCTTCTCATCGATGAAGCGTTAGATTTTACCGGTTTCGGAGCGATAGGCGCAACGAAAAAAGCCAAGGAAGCCTGGGATCTGTTGGAGAAAGCGTACAAAGACGCTGGTTACACCAATCAAGTTCAGCCACAAAAACTGGGCGAAATTGCAATGACAAGGGAGGACGAGAAGAACGTTGAGGGTGAATCCGTACGAGAAGAGGTAGCTCGTGACGTGGAGACCGAGCGTGATAAGTATCACGCTGAATCGGTGGTAAAAGAAAAGTGATGCACTATCACTAACCGAGACGGGAAAAGAAGAAGGCAAATCATCAAAGATGAAAGCCGATGACAATGAAGAGGAGGAAAATTATTCAAAGGCCGAGGAGCCCTCAAAGCTCGAGAAAGAGGAGACGATTGAAGAAACGCCGCCACGACAACCACCTGAGAAAGTCGAGAAAATCAACGTGAAGGCATCGGAGAATGCCCAGGAGATGAAGAACAAGGTTGACGACGCCATGCACACGTCGTCCGACGAAGCTGAAGATAATACCAATGAGGCAAACGTAAAAGTCATAGAGACGCATGGCGGTGAGGCTGTTGAAAAAATAACCCAGCAGGCTGAAAAAAACCATGCGAAGGAAGAACCACGAGCGCGGCGTGAAAGAGACGACCGACGCGGCCACGACGGAGGCCCTGCAACATGTGTATCCCAAAGTCGCTAAACAAATGACTGGAGAACCTACAGAGGTTGGTTCTAATAAGCAAAAATACGCTCACGCGGAAAAGGTACGTGAGATAGACAATGAAGTGAAAGCATGGATCGAGGCGAGGAACAAACTTGAGACCTGCATGAATATCTTGAGGAGCCGAACTAACGACAAGCACAAGCTTGTCGGAAAATTGAAGACGGACGAGAAGGACGAGATCGCGACGACAACCAAGAAGGTCCCCAAGTTGATAGGCGATAACCAAACTATGAAAGAAAAAGAGGCGACTGACATAACCGCGAAGGAGACCTTTTAAATGCTGACGAAGGCCAAGCCATCGGAGACGAAAGATCCGGTCGCCATAACCGAAGAACCTTGAGTACGACAAAACTCGCAGAAAAATTGCGAAGGAGGTAAAATATAAATCCCAAAATATATTCGTGAACAACGATATTGAGCAGTACAAAGCCGACACCGTGAAGGATTACGTCACCAATGAAAGCAGAAACACTGATGAGAATTTTTCGTTTCTAAGTAAAAACCCGAAAGAAAGGCGATACAAGGTTGTGTATATGGCTGATGCAACCAGTGAATACACAGTCAAACAGTTTAAAGAGTACGACCACAGGAATGTGTCAGACGAATATCAGAAAACTGATCAGACTAAGGAAGAACGGTTTCACAGAAATGCCTGGTTTGTGAAGCACATGTTGAGCATTGAAGCGAAGTGCTCGAAGACGTTTGTTGACGGCAAATGGCGAGCCGCGACATACGACAGACGAAAAAGAGTTAAGTTTAAGAAGGTTGAAAACCAAAAGAAGACATTGAGCTTAAGGGGGAAATTTGTTGAATAAGCTCAATGTAGGTCCAAGAAGAAAATAAAAAAATATAATAGAAAGCAAAAGAAGCAGCTGAAGTGGACAAACGTGTTTTGCATGTTTTGGAAAATAAGACCAAGTGAAGAGAAAAATGAGAAGCCAAGTAAGAAACGTAAGCTATATCCGAAAAGGAAGAACAAGAGTGGTATGTTTTGTCCGCCATTTATTATGTCTCTCTTATCATGTGTGATATATCTATATATATGAGGATGCATGCATTGTATTGTAACTAGTGGGAATAATATAGAACAGAAAATAGAGAAATAAGATTTGTCCCTCTGATAAGAAAAACGTTTTCCTCCCATAAACAAAAGAGCAGATTTATTCCTCTTCATACACATCAAACTCTCGGTTCCTCACATATACGGAAAATGAAAACAACAAAATCGAGGAATGATCGGATTGAACCGATTCAAGTGGCTATGAACACCTAAGAGAGTTAACTTTCCACCGAAGCAAGTTTCGTAAGAATCTGATAACTGTAGCTAGGTCAAAAACGCGAAATACAAGAGCTGCGAAAACCAGAAAATTTACAGTAGAGATTTTGGTTTCGAAACTGATTGTAGTTGGAAAAAGAACACTTCTTACCTCTATATAGCACGATTTCAGCAAGCTCTATACCTAGATGATCAAGTGTCTGAGATTTTTCCCTTTCTCTTTGCTTAAGCGGTGGATTCCTCACGTAGGAAATGCTAAGTGAGATGATAATGATGAAAAAGAAGGTATTTAATCCATCTATTTGGGCTCTTTGCTAGATTGGGCTGAATGTTTGTAGAAAAAAAAAATTGGCCACAATTTAGATGTTATAAGATATCCCCCCCTTCAAAAGGTTTCATCCTCGAAACGTAAATATACCTACGAATCAAAAAGGTGTGGATATTGATGACGCATGAGTGATTCTGGTTCCCACGTTTCTTCTTGGACTTTTTCGCTTCGCCAAAGAACTCTCACCATCGGAATGGACTCGCTACGTAACTTCTTTTCTTGTCGATCCAAAATTTGAACCGGTTGTACTTCGTAGGTAAGGTTGTCCTTTAGTTCACGTGGAGGAGACTCGAGTATATGTGAAGGATCGGGTTCGTATCTTCGAAGCATAGACACGTGGAAGACATTGTGAATCTGTGATAGCTCTAATGGTAGGTCTAATCTGTATGCGACACGGCCAACCCGTTCTATGATGGTAAACGGGCCTACATATCTTGGGCTTAACTTCCCGCGATGTCGAAATCGTAATACGCCTTCCATGGAGAAATCTTTAGGAACACTCTATCTCCTTCTTTGAACTCCAATTCACGTCTTCTGTTATCAGCATAGTTCTTTTGTCGATCTTGAGCTGCTTTGAGTCTACCATGTATGAGTTTCACTTTTTCGGTTGCATTTTCTATGAGTTCCACTCAATCTTTCTATCGCCAACTTCATCCCAGAAGAGCGGTGTTCGACACTTCCGGCCATAGAGCGCTTCGTACGGAGCTATACCTATGCTGGAATGATAGCTATTGTTATACGCAAAATCCATCAATGCCACATATTTGTCCCAGCTGCCGCTTAAATTCAAAACAACAGCACGTAACATGTCTTCTAATGTTTGAATCGTCCTCTCCGATTTGCCCGTCGATTTGGGGATGATAAGCTGTGCTAAATAACAATTTCGTACCTAATGCCATTTGAAGACTGGGCCAAAAATGTGAAGTAAACCGCGCAGATACAATAGACACCGGTACGCCATGCAGCCTCACGACCTCATCCACATACAACTTGGCTAATTTTTCAAAGTTATCTTTATTATGCACGGGGAGAAAATGGGCTGATCGACGATAACCCATATAGAATCATGACCTCTTTGAGTTCGAGGTAACCCAGATACGAAATCCATGGTAATAGTATCCCATTTCCACTCGGGAATAGAAAGAGGCTGGAGAGTGCCCGCTGGCTTCTGATGCTCCGCTTTAATTGTTGGCAGGACAAGCATTTTGATACGAATTTCGCAATATTTCGCTTCATTCCGGGCCACCAATAATATTCTCGAAGAGTTCGGTACATTTTCGTGCTACCGGGGTGCATAGCGTAAGTGGAGGAATGAGCTTCCTCAAGGATGGTCTTACGAAGATCCTCGGCTGATGGTACAAAACCCGATTTCGAAAAGTTAGGATTCCGCCATCTCGAATTCCAAAGTCGCTCACCTCTCCTTGTTTCTGCTTCGCAATAAGTTGCAAATGATTGTCTTGCAATTGCTTTTCTCGAATCTGCTCGAACAAGGTGGGTCTAACCTCGAATTTTGCAAGAAATAAAGCTTCGCTTGTCTCATCAGGATGAAGTGATATACGGAGACCTTTAATTTGTTCCAAGAGAGGAAGATAATCCGTTTGGATCGAAGCAACTGTGTAGAAACTTTTCTACTAAGTGCATCGGCTACGACGTTGGCCTTACCCGGATGATAATCAATAATTAGATCGTAGTCGCTAATTAACTCCATCCATCGTCATTGTCTAAGGTTCAGCTCCTTTTGAGTAGTGATGTACTTCAGGCTTTTGTGGTCCGTAAAGATTCGGCAGGTCGCACCGTAAAGATAATGTCTCCAGATTTTTAGTGCAAAAACAATGGAGGCCAACTCCAAATCATGCATCGGATAGTTTTCTTCATTCTTCTTTAATTGTCTCGAGGCATAGGCAATCACTTTTCCCTCTTGCATGAGCACGCATCCTAGGCCTTGTCTCGATGCATCGCTATAGATCGTGAATTCTGAAATCTCCGAATTCGGCAGGGTAAGAATAGGGACCGAAGTAAGTCGCCTATTCAACTCTTGGAATGCCTTCTCGCAATCATCATTCCATTCGAATTTCGTCCCCTTTCGAGTCAGCTTTGTCAAAGACGAAGCTATCAAGGAAAAGTCTTTGACAAATCTTCGATAATACCCGGCTAATCCCAGAAAACTCCATATTTCCATGACATTCTTTGGACGATCCCAATCTAGTATGGCTTAAATTTTTCCTGGATCTACGAATATTCCTTCCTTGGATATGCGATGCCCCAAAAAGTTAATCTCACGAAGCCAGAATTCACATTTCGAAAGCTTAGCATAGAGCCGGTTTTCACGAAGGGTCTCCAACACAATCCTAAGATGACAGGCATGCTCTTTGTCTGATTTGGAATATATAAGTATGTCATCGATAAAGACGATAACAAACTTATCCAATATGGCCGAAAAACTCGATTCATGAGATCCATGAAAGCTGCAGAAGCATTTGTGAGTCCAAAAGGCATCACACAAAATTCGAAGTGACGATATCTGGTACGGAAGGCAGACTTAGGGATATTAGATTCCCTAATTTTGAGCTGATGATAACCAGATCGCAAGTCGATCTTCGAGAATACAGTTGCCCCTTGCAATTGATCGAACAAGTCATCAATCCTCGGTAGCGGTATTTATTTTTTATTGTCACTTTGTTCAGCTGACGATAATCTAGGCATAGACGAAGTGATCCATCCTTTTTCTTGACGAAAAGAACAGGGGCACCCCAAGGAGATGTGCTTGGTCGGATGAATCCCTTAGCTAACAATTCTTCCAATTGCATCTTGAGCTCTTTAAGTTCAGCTGGAGACATTCGATAAGGAGGTGTTGATAAAGAAGCAGTCTAAGGAAGTGTGTCAATGACAAAATCCACTTCTCGAGTAGGCGGTTGTCCAGGTAGATCCTCAGGAAACACATCAGAGAACTCCTTAACGATGGGAATATCATCAAGCGAAGGTTTAGGATGAGAATTGTCGATGATTGAAGCTATGAATGCCTCACATCCTGCATCAATCTGTGAGTAGAAAATATTGAAATGATAAAAGTGATGTAGATGAACTTTCACCCTCAAAAGTTAACTCTGGAAATCCCGGTCTACGAAACGTAACAAGTTTTGCCCGACAATCAAGAATTGCATGATGGCGAGAGAGCCAATCCATGCCAAGAATGTCATCCAAATCGACCAATGGCAACGGTATTAAATCAGCTTCTAGGACAGAGTTCTTGATAGAGATAGGAGCTTTTGAAGATAAAGTTTCGTTCGATTTGTTCCCCAAGCGGGGTATGAACCACCATTATTGGTGATAATGCATCTGCACGATAAGGTAGACTTGCAGTAAGACTGTCCCGAATATAAGATCTATCAGACCCTGAATCAATAATAGAATAGATCGAGCATTCACCGATGAGCACTTGGCCTAAAGAAGTATCGATAAATTGGGCCAGAATGTGAGGAAGAAAAGAAATGTTAGGAGTACTAATATGCTTATAGGAATAATCTAATAACCGCAGGGCCAAAAGTGAAGTTGGCATATCAAATGGTAGGATATCTTAGTCAAATAGACATTTTTACCTGTCACCACCTTCGGATCGGTGCGAGCTTCATCTTGTGTCATGTGAAACACCCGAGTTTGGTTTCTTTCACGCGTAGGTGGTCGGGTGTTTGGGCCACCCACGTTACCTTGCATTCCCTGGCGACTACCTCCAGAAGCAGCATATGGTGGGGCCTGAGGCGCCCTACGACGAGGATAAGTGAAGTTTTGCCCGCTAGCTCCGACCAATTGGGGACAAGAATATATCATATGTCCTGGTTTTCGACATTGGAAACATACTTTTGGAGCTTTACAAGGACCTTCATGGTATTGTTAACAATTTCGGCACCTATTAGCCCAAGAGATAGATCTCAACGATGCGCTACCACTCATATTTGGTTGTTCAAGAGGATGAGATGATCCAGCAGCCGAAACGGGAATGTTACGCGATGATCCAGAACTTTTACTCATCTTTGACGCATTCCTTAATGCTTCCCCTTCTCTTTTCCTTCGAGATTGTTCGGCTAGTGCATGCCTAGTTTGGATTAGGCCCTCGACCCGTAGTGCATCCTTCACAAGTGCATCAAGGCTATCGTACTTATCTCACGATTTCAAGCGATCACGTATTTTAATATTGAGGCCATCTTCAAATCTTTTGCACAAGTCACGCGTCGTATAGGATTCTGGAGCGAATTCTCGCAAGTCTAAGAATCGGCTCTTATAGTCGACAACCGACATATTGCCTTGATAGATATTGAAAAACTCCTTCCTTTTCTGATCCCAGCTGTAGTGAGAAAGGTAACGATCTTTGAACCTCTCTACGAAGTAGGCCATGTAATAGCCTCAGAAGATGATTCCTTCAAATTGCCACCATCTACGCGCTTCCTTGCCCAAAATCTTTGTTGCAATCGTTACGCGATGACACTCATCGACCATCAAGGTATCAAACGTCACTCTGATCTCCTTCAGCCAAGCACCAGCTTCCGTAGCATCCCTCACACCTTCGAATGTTGGAGTTCCCAATATCAACCACCGCTTTCACTAAATCAGGTATATAACGCACACTCATAGGGTTAGAACCTCCAGATGTCGTATCTGAATTAGGAACTGGTACATGTGGTGATGGTACTAATGGTTCGCCATGAGAAGGAACATTCTGAAATCCCGATCGATTCAAGAATGATATATCAGGACCTTGAGGCATAGTGGAAGTCGAAGGACCAGTCGTAGGTGGGGGAACACCATGTATACGAATATAGTCGTAATATACTTGGTATTGTTCCGGTGTCATCATTTGATCTACTCTCACTTGAGTTGGTGGAGAAGTCGGAGGAACATGATGGGTGTGTCCTCAAGGTCTACGAGGAAAAGAGAGGAGAGAGGACTCGGAGAGCGTCGAGAAGCGCGTCTCTTACCTCGACCTCGGTTACGAACTGGAGGTGCCATAAGAACTATCAAAGGAAAAGGATTAAAGTCAAAATAATATTAACTGTAAGATAAAAGAAAGGTACGGTTAAGAAACGGATCCATTGGCAACACCGAAAAGACAAAGGCGAGAATGCAACAAAGGAAGGCTCTGATACCACCAAAACTGTCACGCCCCAACCCGCGTCACAGGCGCGACAGCCGCCGCGTTTCTCAATAAACGCTAGGCTCGATATCACCCATTTGTCGTAGAATGATAGAAAGCGCGAGCAAGAAGTAAAATAACATACTTATATATGTCAAAGATGTTTTATACAAAACAGCCAAAATCTCGACATATTAAACAAACGAAGGAAGGAATTTACAAACAAATCTCCTTCCAAAAGTAACACTGCCAATGGATCCCAGGAAAAGGACTACTGTACCTAAAAGGATGAAAAGGCAGCAGAAGCAACGATTGTAAAATGGCAACCTCCCGTCAAAAGGTATCCACAACCTAAAGGATGATTTAAAGAATGGGTGAGCAAAGCTCAGTGAGGAGATAATACGGACACACCTTCCCTCTCGGAAGGTGGGTCCTCCACGATGACACCGAGTCAAACAAAATACCCCAGCGCCCTTACTTGACAATAACACTAACAATCGTATGACAAAATACAACATCTAACCACAACAAGACATGACACATAGATTAGTATAACCATAAAATAATATCAGAATCATATCAACGACACGTGGGTGGCCAACTCTCCCTCACATTGAACTCCCCGTCGAGAGTCAGACGAGTCCGTCGCCGTACTCTAGACCATGAACCTAACTGACACATCCACGACTATAATATGCATGTCCCACACACGGCGACGTTGGCCTATCTGATCTCCCCAACGACCACCCTTCAATAATAATCAATAGCATCACTGGGCACTAGAAGGGTGCACTCGTTGGGCCTCACTCACCCGGGTGTGCCAATCCACGGGCTACTACTCGATTTGCCACTCTCCACTCACCCGAACGTGGCCATTCGGGCTACTACACTTGGTACCAAGTTTATGCAACACAAACACAGACCAATACGAGTCCATATAAGCAATCAGGTCATAGAACGATATAGTATCACATTACCATATCATGCAATAGCTCGTATACCTGTCAACCAAAATCACAAAGACTCATACGATAAATACCAACCCATATCAACATCCTATAGCCGGCAAGGCTCACAATGCCCAGACAATAACCATGACGTCACCGCATGTAAAAAGACGACCTATCACGATGACATAGAACAATGCAATAAAAATGACACGACGAGGTCCACACGTCCCGTGAAGGGAAGGCGTCCCCGTATTACCCACTCACAGTGTCAAATCCTAGCGTTCCCCAAGAGCCGAAGCTGCCCTCGAGCCCTCGACTGATGTTCCTTCGCCTAATAAGATGATAACGACCAACTTAACCGTTAGAAATTTCGTTCAAGTTGCTGTAATTTTTCAGATTCGTATCAACTACTTCAAAAAATCATAGAAAATTGTAGGATTGTCCGATTGAGATGGTTTCGGTGGCTATGAACAGGTTGGGAAGTTAGCTTTCGATAGAAACAAGTCTCAAAGGAATCGGATAAGTATACGTGGGTCAAAATCCAGAAACACTACCACTGCGATAGCAGAATTTTTGCAAAAACAGCAGTTTTTTTCAGATTTGCGCTGCTAGCTTAAAAAATCACAAAAATCGAGGAATGATCGGATTGAACCGATTCAAGTGGCTATGAACACCTAAGAGAGTTCACTTTCTACCGAAACAAGTTTCGTAAGAATCCAATACCTGTAGCGAGGTCAAAAATGCGAAATACAAGAGCTGCGAAAACCAGAAAATTTACAGCAGAGATTTTGGTTTTGAAACTGATTTTAGTTGGAAACAGAACACTTCCTACCTCTATATAGCTCGATTTCAGCAAGCTCTATACCTAGATGATCTAAGTTTCTGATATTTCTCCCTTTCTCTTTGCTTAAGCGGTGGGTTCCTCACGTAGGAAATGCTAAGTGAGATGATAATGATGAAAAAGAAGGTATTTAATCCATCTATTTGGGTTCTTTCCTAGACTGGGCTGACTGTTTGTAGAAAAAAAAATTGGGCCACAATTTAGATGTTATAAGGCCCGCCTTGTTCGAGGTTGAACATGAGTCAGCAGCGACATGCGGTCTTGACAATAAAGTGCAGCTGCTGGGCATTGACGGTCTTGAGGGATTCGCTGCCTCGCAAGTAATCGAGGTATATGTCCTATGCATATTCGTGGACGAGGAATTACGAAATCTTTGCAAAGTATAAAAACTAACTCACGTGGGACGCGGAGTGTAGTTTAGTAATTTCACCGTCACGAATTAGACATAGTGTTGGGTTTGTGAGTTTGACATTACCATGGCTCTCACTCGACCGGGACATAAGTGAAGGGTCTATACGTATTACGATAATCTATAGTCGGTTCGTAAAATACGAAGATCGTACTCAACATGGGATCTATTCGGTACCATGGGATTGGCTAGGTGCTTACCGAATTCTTGGATTCCTCCCTTGCCGGGTTGAGACGAACCAAGAGAGTCGGGCTTAAAAAGGATCACCGAGACAGTATCTACTAAAGTGAGATGTCTTATTACATAACGGTCTTGGAGACGTTAATAAAACGTTAAATATTAGTTTTAGAAACTATATTTACATGGAATAAGATTCCGGGAATGAAACGACAAATAATGGACTGAAAATAAGGTTCACAACCATGAGCAAGGCTCGTCGAGGTCGTGAAGTCCACCTGAAAGTAGCAGCAGATTCAAAAATTCATATCTCACAATCTAGACCTCGATTGAGAATCCATTTGGTCAGAATCAAGATTGGTG
>JAPQWV010005041.1:0-23441 GCA_027422505.1 Craterostigma plantagineum | reverse complement strand
CGTATATATGAGATTTATTTAATTACCGTCTCACCGGATGCCTAGTAAGACTATAGGTAAATAAATAATATGCCTTTTGTAAATCCATAAATAAATATTTGTATACAATATCCAAATATTAAAGTGTGAATAACAGGTTCATGTTTATGCCCTATTCATTACATCCTCGAATGGCATTCCGAGGGCATATCCCCAACAGAAAGGGCCTCCATTCTCATCAATGTAATCGTTTAGTATTCTATTCAACTCCATAGCCATGTTGTGGAAGATGTAGCATATGCATTCAGGCATAAACCGCAAATTCGCAGACTCACCCCATATCAGCAAATACAGCGAAACGTATAGAAGCTCCGTACGACAGTCATCCGAACAACGGCGGGAGTTGAGCCAAACGTTCGACCTAACGTTCAAGTACGAGCACCAGTCGGTGTAGTTCTTCAGCAGGCGGCGGCGGAATCTGCGGAGCACGCCGACGTCTAGGGCGTCGACATTGTCTGGCGGTGGAGACAGATGCATCTGAGAATTCGCAAGATGCATCACCAGGTGCTCTCTCTGGTTCGCGACGCTCGACGACTGAAAGCCGAAGAACAGCGCCAGCCAGTCGAGAAGGTCGTAGTGCGGGAGCCATGGGGCAAAGGGCGGTCGCCGGAGGTTCCCGACTGCGCGCAACGCAGCCGAGGCGGCGCGTACCTCCGGGAAGCGAAGGGAAGGGTGGTCGGCGAGGAGGTTGTGGACGGGGATGACGTTGTATACCTCGGCGTCGTCGCTTCGATGGTTATTCATGAGATTTCAGCCGACGATCAGATATGGATTTCCTGGTTCAATTCATGCGCTTTTTCTGCGGTGGATTTGAAGACGAACATACGTAAACACAAAAAATAAATTCAAATTGAGAATGGCGGATGCGTGAGTTACACTGTTACATGTTATTAATGGTGATGGAGACCTTCCGCGATTGGAGTTGTACATTATTCTTTCAGAGGTTGTACGTGGGTTTTTTGGGGCTACTGATTTATAAAGCTGGACGGTACCTTCTATTTTCTTCTACTTTAATTTGTTTAGCTGTCGAGATAATTATTCCATTCCTTCACATTACCATATTATTTATTTCTATTTATACAGAAGTTTATAATTTTTTTTTATCAAATTGATAATGGGGTTTGAAGAATGAGTTATAATGTCGGGAAATATTTGCTACAAGTTGTTGGTTCTTCGGTTTTCGTCTGGTCGCAGGTGCAGTGTGTGAAAATCCAATACAGGAACACGGCTAGAACAACCATGAGTAAGTAGTGGAGGATGAACAGTTCATTCCACAAGCTGATGAAATTCTCCATATGATCCATGACTTAGGACGATATAGAGAAAATCGAGGCGTGTGTTGGACACACTGTCCGTAAGACGAAATCGCATCGATATTCAGTGCTTTCGGTTAGCAACACGATCATCCCCAAGATACAACGACCTTTTCTTAACTCATAATCGCAGCACAGCAACTAGAGTTTTCCGGCGAATCGTACTGAAAATTAAAGTTTTTCTTGCTTCGAGATTTTGGGGAGTATGGGAGTCAATAATGTAATTTCGTGTGGGTTGAAGTGAATACATTTTTTTCAACTCATATGGGGTCAATTTATGGACTTTTTCTCGCATGGGCTTAATGCAAATTCAACTTGCTGGATTGCTTCTGTTATTTTGACTTTTCAGTCCAGAGATCAAAATGCAATATTTTACAACTTATGGACTGTCGGTCAATTTGACGGCCCGCGACAAGCCCGATTCTCGGGCCGACAGCCCGAATCTCTGGGATGTCTCACCGGCGGCTGCCTGACACCCACCGACGGTCCATCCTTGGGCTGGGCTGGATCAGTCCAACAGTCCATTGCAGCCTAATGGACATGCCACCTCAGCTGGGCTGCTCAATCATCGCTCACGCAGCGCCACCTCATCTTCACCTCAAATGCCATGTCACCCGGCACCGTCGCCCTCACCGCTCGCCGGAGGAAAAATTTAAGCTCCTCAATGCTCCTCGCTCCGATGCGGCGACGGTCCAGAATCCTTGCGGCCCAACGCGGCGGAAGTGCAAAGTGCGCACCTCAAAGCGCCCATTGCGCACTTTGGCACGACACGGCTCGGCCTCGGGCGCGGGCACGGTGCGCGGCACCGACTCGCACCAGGGATATTATTTGGGCCAAAACTCACTTGAGCTTCTCAAACCCACTTAAGTCCACGTAAGCCCATACACATGGCAAATCCTTTTGAATGCATGGGTTTCTATATTTATAGTGAAGATTTTCTTAGTGTCTAACTGATCTGGGACACTTAATTCCCCCACTTAAACACTATCAACCATTTTAATGGTTATTGGGCCAAATCCATATCGGTTTTGAGAGTATTAATATTCGTCAGATTCCCCGTGAAACATGATTCGTAATCTATGGCTTTTTCATTTCGATATCCGATGGCTTTCCAAAACCGGAACTGGATTTATTAATGGGTTAATTATCCATTTAGGCCCATTAGGCCTAAAAAACCAACACAAGTATTTTAAAACTGAAAGTTCGGTACTTATATATACTAAGGCACCGTTTGCTTTACTGGATATACGGAGAAAATGGGTTATAAAACTATTAATAACACATCTTATTCTGTTTGGTTTACTAATATGAAGCCCATGAAAAATAAAAAAGCCCGCGTTTATTAAACGGGCCATTAGATTATTTATCTGAAACGGAACCCCATTACAACTTATCTTACATTTTCCAAAAATCTGAGTATAATGTCAACGTTTATTTTATTTCGGGCTTGGACTTTCTTATTAAGTGGGCTTAAAACCAAACACTGCCTAAGAGTAGAACATATGCTTCCTTCGGGCCCAATCCAAGCCCGCAATCTGCTGGCCCGAAAGCTTCGCAAACTGTTCTCCATCGATAGGATCCAAGCTCGAAGGATTGCTCTTCGAACACGACACATCCTTCGAGCTCTTATTCATCGTCAAACCACAGCCCTCCATTTCCACCCCCCTCATCGACACGACGGAAGGGGCATATCTGTAATTTACCGCATACTTTCCTCCGTGGGTCGCCCACTCCGACCCGTCCCATATCGTAGAGTAGACGGCCATCGCCTTCGATGGGTACGCAGATGAAGCGAACCACTTCTCTTACAGGTATGTTGTCGATTAGAAACCTGCCCAAAGAATTCTTGATTATTATTACACATTGAAAGTATATCTGAGCTATACTTTTTACTTACACAATGTGATGGCTGTTCCATAAGATGCTAAAGTCATGGAAACCCTCGGTGGGATCGAACCATAGGTAGAACTTCTCTTCCCTTCCCATTCTCACGCTTCCATTGCCGTAGATGTTAGTTTGAAGTACCCATTGTCGCCTCTTTTCGTGGCCTAGGATTTCGATGTCTGTCTCGTCGTGGTTATGAGGGTAAACGTCGGCGTTCGATAGCTGATGAAAACAATATGATAAGCAATACTTGGACAGAATTTGAGAAAAGGATATTTTTTTCTGAAGAGTATTTTCCTTACATAATATGCTACTACAACGCCTGATGTAAAGCCAGGGGGCAACTTAAGTGCAGCGTTGAAGAATCCATAGTAGTACTTTCTCCTCGAAACCAAGCCCGAACCTTCACATAGTAAATAGACAGAAGGAAAAGCAACTAAATGATGATGATCATTGATCGGAGAATAACACTATGCTTATATTAGTACATTATTACCTGAGTTTTTGTCCAAAGTTAGATCGGCCATTGTCCCGTTATTACTCGATCGAATGTTCGATCCTCCAAAAGCAACTTGGAAGCTTTGGTTCACCGAAATTCGGCTGAAACGATCAGTTAATCGCTCGACGTTGGGCGGTGTGTAGATTGGCCCACGAGAGAATGCTGTAGTTGGGTAAAACGAAAGGGTTAGTAATAAGAAGGATATCTCATGCAAAGTTGCCATGGAATTATATGTGGAGGTTGTGTTGAAAAAAAAACTAGTGGATAGTGTTTGTATATGAAGAAGGGGGAATTGAAAAGAAATTTGGTGAATTAGCTTAGTTGTAGCAAGCTGGATATGCATTTGGTAGCGGAAATCTCATTAATTTTTTGTGGACGTTTGAACAACTGTAAAGCAGTTGAAAATGTTATATATTGTATTGTAGTATGTCCATCGAATCCATCCATAATGTGGGTTTGGAAACGACAGATTTTGTAAAGTCCAGCCTTTTCATAGCGGGGGGCCAAGATTATATTACAATAGGTACGAAACTTTAGATAGGTACTAAACTATAATAGTATGGGTTATATTTTTTCAAAACTTATACATCCATTCATAATGTGGGTTCTTGTTTGTGTCAAATCAGTGATCAATAAAAAACTGGGAGAATAAGGAGGCGAAAATGGACCCTAATAAATCAAGAAATGAAATGTGTTATGATTTATGAAAAACAGCTGTTATTTGGTAAGACTACGGGTGCGGTGACTATGAGAGGGTCAGCCCACAAATAGGACCAGCTTGGTATATCATAAATAAGGGTCCTATCTGTCGATAATTTAATGCTGTCCAAATTGAAGCGTTGCTTTTTTTGGTTCCCCTCGACTGATTTTCCAGTAGTAATGACTTTCTTTCCATGTAGGGATGGCAACGGGACGGGTCTGGCCGGACCCGGGACCCCGCCCATTTATTTTTAGTTGGACCCGTTACCCGACCCGACCCGCTACAAACCCGCCCCGCCCCAAACTCCGAATAAGCCGGGCTAACCCGTCAGACCCGGTTGTTTTATTTTTTTTAAGTCTTAGTTTGATATACATTTATATAATTTATATATTTATATTATTTATAGGTGAATCTATAGCAAAATACCCAATTGGAAAAACTTTTACACATAGGTACCCATGTCAGAAAGTTTTACAGATAGGTACCCGTTCTTTAGTCATGTCGTATCTTCCTGTGTGTGTATTGCGTACCATAACACGTTGATATAGGGTACCTAAATATAGCATACGTTGTACCTGCGGCATACCTGTGTGTTACATATAACGTACCTAAATATAGCATACGTCGTACCATTTTCTGTTATACAGGGTACCCAAATGCGTTGATATAGGGTACCTAAATGTGTTGTATGATGTACTTTCGGGGATCGGGTACCTATGTGCGAAAAAATTATTCTGTTAGGTACTTACAGATAAAAAAATCCTAATAAGGTACTAAATTACAAGTTTTTATCCAAATAGGTACTTAATGTGTAAAGACCCCTTATTTATAAACATATTTCTATTTATAAATACATAAATATGTTTATATATTAATAAATATATGTAAAAATATATTTATATAACGGAAATCTACACATAAATACCCAATAGGAAAAAAATCTGCCACTTAGGTACCTTGTCAAAACAATTTTATAGCTAGGTACCCAGTTCAATAAAATTTTTACACTTAGGTACCTAATAACCTAAGATTACGAAAATACCCTTATTAAATGATTTAGAATTTCATTTAGCTTTTTTTTTCTCTGCAAAATCCGACCTTCAGCTCGCCGTCGACGATTTCTTCTTGCCGACTAACTCCGTCTGCTCGTGCCGGTGCCGGACAAGGATCGAAGACCCTATTAAACGTTGGGTTCTCGATTTTGGGGGTTGATTTTGTCAGGTAAGTTTTTCTTTTGGTTTGGGTTAGGTTAATCGATTTTGGGCATTTGTTCAAGATTTATCCCAAATCCGGGAGCTCATTGCTATCCAAGAGCTCCATATAAGAGTGGAATGTTAGGATTTGATAGTTATTGAGGCTAATCCGTCGAGATTTTGGTTTTCTTTTATGTAACTGTTACGACGTACCATTTCCTATGAATATTACGTACCATTGTATGTTGTGTTACCGTACCTAAATACATTATGCGACACAGTCTGATTGGACATTTATGTTATGTAGTATCTTTGTGTATTTATATTACGTACCAAGTAACATGTCTATACGTTACCAAAATGTCCAGTTATGCAGTACCAATCTAAACTATACACCGTACCATTTTAACAGGTTGCCATATTATCTGAAAATATGGCGTCTGCAAATTCATTTGATGGCAGGACGTTATTTGCAATGTGTGAGTATAAAAGGGAGTCTTCCTTACTATTAATCAATGAAGCAACCACGCTTATCAATATATATGTATCCCTCCAAAGAAGGTGGTCAGATATCGATTCCCGGCATGACTCAATAAAGTATCAAGTTCCGTTCCAAAGTTTGTACTCGACATTGAAAGAAAATGCGGATTTTCCATGTACAGAAGCCGTACTTGTACAGAAGCCGTACTTGTACAGAAGCCGTAACGACGTAGCGTCCGTATTTTCCATGTATTTTCTTTTTGCTTTTGGTCCCATAACCTTTCGGTGCTCTTTTGTATGCATTGGCTCATTCTTTTTGTCTAAATGATGCCAGTAGGTCATTGTTTTGTTCAAATGTGTCAATAGGATATGGCTCATTGTTTTTGTCTAAATTTGGTACTGTAATGATTGCCACTTTGGTACAGTAAGATATGCACATTTGGTACCATATTATATGTAAATTTGGTACTGTAATGAATGCCAGTTTGGTACAGTAATAGATGTAGTTTTGGTAACGTAATATATGTAAATTTGGTATTGTACTGACTGCTAGTTTGGTACCCTAAGCTATGCAAATTTCGCACCGTAATATATGCCAGTTTGGTACAGTATGCACATTTGGTACAGTAATATATGTAATTTTGTTACTGTAATACATGCCAGTTTGGTACCATAAGATATGCAAGTTTAGTACGGTAAGATGTGCATGTTTGGTACTGTCATATATGCCAGTTTGGTACCCTACAACCTGCATGTTTGGTACCGTAACCTATGCCAGTTTGCTAATGTACATTTGGTACGTTAATATACGCTGCCTTGGTACTGTAATATAGGTAATATATGTACTCTAAGTGTACGGCATATAGTACTGTATCCTTTCAGAAGTAGATACCATATAAATTAAAGTAAAACTTTGAATTTAAGACTTGGCTATATTCCGTCAGAAACGAAACATTTCAGCATGTGTTGATGTGGATAGAGGATTAGACAATTTCTGACTTTTTTCAGTAATGATTGCACACTTTTCTGACGTTTTTCAGTCATGAGTGGACAGATTTATGACATTTTCTATGTCATGTTTGGACAGATTCTGACATCCGAGGTTTTAAATAATAAAAGACAGCTCATCTGACATGTCAGTTGGGTTTAATAAAATGTTTCATGTCATATGTAATTTTGGGTACTGCAACCGTGGCTGCGTTGGTACGCTTTAAACAAAACGATAGGTACCCCTGCAAAGATATTTAAGGTACGGTGTCCCTTATATATATGATACGTCATACTAGGGTTAGCATTTTTCGGGGTCGATCGAATTGCGTTTTCATCTCGAACCACCGTAGACCAATAATATATAGTATTAAATACGTTTCAGATCAAATTCGATGCATTACGCCCCGCACGCATGAAGTAAATCTTAGAATACCATGATTCATTATAGTATAAGGATACAAGCAAGAACATCTACAACATAATTTGAATAATGTGGTGAGTGCTACATCTGCGAATTCGATGCATTAGGCTTTCACATTTTTTTTCATTCTGATATTGTTAGGTATTGTCAAAATCACGCACGACACCGCGATTCGATTAGGAATGTATTTTTTTCGATCGTATAACAAATGGTACGATATACTTCATAATTTGGTACTGTATATGTGCAATTATAGATACGATAAACCTGCACGTTATGGTACTATATAGGTAAATATTAAGGTACCTTCTGTAAATCACAAAGTACCTTACTGTACAACAGACAAGGTACTTCATGTGTGATATATAAGGTACGGTATATATTTACGTATTGATACAGTTAACCTGCACTTAGTGTACGCTATATGTAAGCGATATGGTACGGTAATATAAAAGACAAGGTACTCTATATCTTCTGTTTATGGTACGCCATATATCAACATAATGGTACTCTGTACGTAAAGGATATGATACGGTCCAACAATAACATATGGTACTGCATAAATTACGGACAGTCATAGAACACCATAACACAGCACACACTTGGCAATACCGTCCATGCACAAAAGAAAAACCAACATAAACAACCAAGGGTCTCCAAACAGTCCCATCTGCAGGTTATGGTACTATATATGTAAATGATAAGGTACCTTACTGTACAAGACATGATACCTTACTGTACAACAGATAAGGTACTTCATGCGTGATATATAAGGTACGGTACATATTTACATAATGGTACGATTAACCTGCATATTAGGGTACTCTGTATGTAAACGATATGGTACGGTAATATGAAAGACAATGTACTTCATATCTTCTGTTTAGGGTTTAGGTACTTCATAAATTCTGTTCTGCGGAGGCATTACTTGCACATTAAGGTACTGTATATGTATACATAATGATACGGTAAACCTGCGATCTGTTGGGAAACCCCGGGTGACCCAAAGCCTTGCCCCGGACGCAGCGGAAGTATTGAAAGGGTCTCCCAGGTTCTCCGTTGAAACGAGTGAATTTCAAAAATTTCCTCGTTCCCGCCACAAGATCAAACTCGGTATAAAGAAAAACATGCATGTATACACGTATTAAGGTTTAGAACATTACCCTCGTCGCGAAGATCCTTAGCTCCCTAGCTCACAAACTACGCCGAAGAGAGTCACGCCGACCCCGTGAAGTACCACAAACCAACACGACCCCAAGGATGGCTAGAGATGGTGAGGAGTGCTGTGTAGAGATGTATATTTATGTGTGTGATTTCTAAAACTCACAAACACTTAGGGATTTCTCAAAGATCACCCTAAATGCTCTCACTTCTCTCTAAAACTCAAAGATTAGTGTGAGAAAGCTTAATTCAAGTTATGGACGAAATTCTCTAAGAAAATATATTAAAAGTCCATTTCCAAACCAAGAAAATGACTTTTAACTTAATCCAAATGAGATCATGTCCTACATGACTCAAAAGGTGTTAGATTCCCTTTTATTATGTCACTAAATGACCTAATAATGTCCCATATGTCTAACATAAGAACAAGGAATGAATTTGGACTTGATTTGGATTAAATTTAGCCAAACCGACGCCCGTCACGGCCTGAAACAAGCCTATTCACGGCCTGGACAACACCCTTCACGGCCTGGGTCATAATGGTCACGGCCGTGACCATGCCGAGGCCAAAACTCAGCCTATGCCGGTCGTCACGGCCACTTGCAAGGTTGTCACGGCCGTGACTGCCCTGACAGCTTTGCGACAGTTTCGTATTTCGATCCGATCGAGGGGTAAACTATGTCCGATTGACCTGAAATTTTAACCATAGTTAAAAGACCCATCAATATTGATTCTGACCAAAGGGATTCTCAATCCGAGGTCTAGATTGTGAGATATGAATTTTTGAAGCTACTGCAACTTTGCAGATGGGCTTCACAACCATGATAAGTCTTGCTCATCATTGTGAACCCTATTTATGCTTCAACTATTACCATTTTCGTTCAGTAAATATCCGTCCATGTAAATATAGTTTCTAAAACATATATTTAATAGTTTATTAACATCTCTAAGACCGTTAAGTTAATTTACATCTCATATTAGTTAGGCACTATCACAGTGATCATTTTTAAGCCCGACTCTCTTGGTTCGTCTCAACCCGGCAAGGGAGGAATCCAAGAATTCGGTAAGTGCCTAGCCAATCCCGCGGTACCGAATAGATCCCGTGTTGAGTACGATCTTCGATCTACGAACCGACTATAGATTATCGTCGTACGTATAGACCCTTCACATATGTCCCGATCAAGTGAGAGTCATGGTTACGTCAAACTCACTAGACTCGACTCTATGAAAAATTCGTGACTGGCGAAATTACTAAACTGCTCTCCACGTCCCACGTGAGTCAGTTTATTGCTTCGGCCGAAGACTTTGTAATTTCCCATCCCCGAATATGCATAGGACATATATCTCGGTTACTAACGAGACAGTGAATCCCTCACGATAGTCTAAGCACGACAGTTATCCTTCGTTGTCAAGACCGCATGTCGCCGCCGACCCATGTTCGTTCTCGAACAAGGTGGGCCTAGCAAACTAGTAACAAGTCAAGACCCCAAAGTCAACTCCGTCAAAGACCCTTTGGTCTAAGGTCCACGCACACTACTATAGTCAATCGATCGATCATTGACGCTACCCAGAGTAACATAAGGCCCATGTGATCGTCGATTGCGAGTCGTGTCCAAGTACAAGTTAATTCCCTAATTCAACTTA
The DNA here is from genome assembly GCA_027422505.1 of Craterostigma plantagineum. Classification (NCBI taxonomy): domain Eukaryota; kingdom Viridiplantae; phylum Streptophyta; class Magnoliopsida; order Lamiales; family Linderniaceae; genus Craterostigma; species Craterostigma plantagineum. Next base: position 13,117 of record JAPQWV010005041.1, on the reverse strand, counting down.
TACCAACGTTACGACCTCCCACTTCCCAAGCGAATGGTTGGCACAACCATATAAGAGTCGTCAACAAATAAGTCGTAATTGACGCTCAGTCACCCTACTGAGGTCTAAGACTTATGGACTAATTTAATATCGGAAAATTATAGATCACCGGTGCCCCTCTCTCATCCCATGAGAATCGGTGACTAAATTCACGATATATGGGATTTATTTATTTACCGTCTCACCGGATGCCTAATGAGACTTAATAGGTAAATAAATAATATGCCTTTAAAGAATTAATATAAAAATATAAATTCCATTAATACGTATAAGAATACATTATTCAAATACATAACGAATAATACATCGACTATTAAATACATGCCCTATTCATTACATCCTCGAATGGCATTCCGAGGGCACATCCCCAACAATCTCCCACTTGCACTCAATGCCATGCGCTATGATATCGTAACCCCATTTTATGGAGGTGTCGATCAAGCACTGCCTGTGAGAGAGGCTTGGTGAACGGGTCCGCCACGTTATCCGCGGTGGCTATTTTCTGCACAGCTATGTAGCCATTCTCAACGAACCCACGCAGCACGTGGTATTTGCTTTCTATGTGTTTGGACTTTGAATGAGACCTAGGTTCCTTGGCTTGTGCTACTGCCCCACTATTGTCGCACCACAATGGTAGCGGGCGGTCCACTATGCCTGGAACAACTTGAAGTTCTTCTAAGAACTTTCTCATCCAAACACCTTCCTTTGCTGCCTCAGAGGCCGCAATATACTCAGCCTCAGTGGTGGAATCAGCAGTAGTGCTTTGCTTAGAACTTTTCCAAGGCACTGCTCCACCATTGAGCGTATAGACGAAACCAGAAGTAGATTTTCGGTCATCCACGTCTGACTGGAAATCCGAATCGGTATAACCATCCACCTCTAATTCTCCATTTCCATAAATCAGTATCATATCTTTAGTCCGTCTAAGATACTTAAAGATATTCTTTACTGCATTCCAATGTTCCTTACCAGGATTAGACTGGTACCGACTGACTATGCTCAAAGCATATGCAATGTCAGGCCGCGTACATAGCATCGCATACATTAGGCTACCTATTGCTGATGCATAAGGAATTTCACTCATTTCCTTCCTTGCTTCCTCACTTTGAGGACACATGGATTTCGAGAGATGAATCCCATGTCGCATTGGCAAGAACCCTTTCTTAGATTCATCCATTCGAAACCGTTTCAGGATCTTTTCTAAATAAAGGGCCTGAGATAAACCTATCATTCGATTCGCTCGATCTCTAAAAAGGCGAATTCCAAGAATATAGGTTGCTTCTCCCAGGTCTTTCATGGAGAACTCGGTCGAAAGCCAAGCTTTCACCTCCGAGAGCATTCCGATATCGTTTCCCATCAAAAGGATGTCATCCACGTACAACACGAGGAACGATATCTTACTCCCACTGACCTTCTTGTAAACGCAAGGCTCATCTTCATTCTTTAAGAATCCGTAGTTCCTAACTACTTCATCAAATCGAAGATTCCAGCTCCTAGACGCTTGCTTAAGTCCATAAATAGACCTGTTAAGCTTGCACACTTTGTGAACATCTGCTTGCGATGTAAAACCCTTGGGCTGCTCCATATAGAATTCCTCCTGGAGGAATCCATTTAGGAAAGCGGTTTTCACATCCATCTGCCAGATCTCGTAATCATAGTATGCTGCTATAGCAAGCAGAATACGGATAGACTTAATCATTGCAACAGGTGAAAAGGTTTCCTCATAATCGATGCCCTCTTTTTGATTATACCCTTTCGCTACTAGCCTAGCTTTGTAGGTATCAACCTGTCCGTCAGATCCAATCTTTCTCTTATAGATCCATTTGCACCCTATAGGTCTAAAACCTTCAGGCAAATCTACTAGAGTCCAGACTTGGTTGGTGTACATCGAGTCCATCTCTGCTTTCATAGCTTCGACCCATTTCTTAGAGTCAACATCCATCATTGCCTGGTCATAGGTAGCGGGGTCGTCACCAACGATCCCCTCAATCGCAGCACCTCCGTGCTCGACATGTATCATACCATATCTCTCAGGCATGCGAGACATTCTACCCGACCTGCGCAATTCTCGGCGCGTCTCGGACTGCTCATCTGTGCCCTCAGGCACTGATGTCTCTGGAGGAGCTTCGTCTAACTCTCCAAGAGTCACTTCTCTGCCAGCTCCACCTTCTCGAACGAACTGTTCCTCAAGAAAGTGAGCATGTATAGCTACGACGATCCTTTGATCATCATGGAAGTAAAAATAATATCCCATGCTGTCATCGGGATATCCTACGAAACGTCCTTTCATGGACCTAGATTCAAGTTTGTCTGCTACTTGCTTTTTCACATAGGCGGGGCATCCCCAAACCCTTAAGTGATTCAAGCTGGGCTTCTTACCATTCCAAATTTCGTAAGGTACCCTATCTACAGACTTCGAAGGGGTTCTGTTCAAAACATAAACAGCAGTTTGCAAAGCATATCCCCATAACGATATGGGGAGATCTGTATAGCTTAGCATAGATCGAACTTTATCTAATAATGTTCGATTCCTACGTTCGGCAACACCATTCAGTTGTGGTGTCCCGGGCGGTGTAAACTGCGAAATAATTCCATTTTCTTTCAAGAAATCATCGAACTCGAGACTCATATACTCGCCGCCTCGATCTGATCGTACGACTTTAATTTGTCTCCCAGTTTGATTTTCCACTAAAGACTTGAATTCCTTGAACTTTTCAAGCGTTTCAGACTTGTGCTTCAGCAGATACACCAAGCCGTAGCGAGAGTGATCATCTGTGAAAGTCACAAAATAATGGAAATTACCTCGGGCCGCTACACTAAACGGTCCACAAACGTCTGTATGGATCAAATCCAAAAGATTAGTGGATCTTTGAAAAGTCCCTGTAAAGGGAGACTTAGTCATTTTACCGAGAATACAAGACTCGCACGTTGGATAGGAATCTGATTCCGTCGGTTTAATAATGCCGTGTTTCTCCAACTCTTGAATCTTTCGAACTCCGGCATGGCCTAGTCTAAGATGCCACGTATATTTTTTATTTAACTCTAAGTTACGTTTGTCGGTAACTACATTCGCATGTTCTTGGACGTTAACGTAATATAAACCATTTATTAACGTTGCATTTCCGACGCATTTATTTCCAAAATAAATCTCACAAATATTATTATTGAACCGAAATTCATAACCATTCTTACTCAAAGCAGGAATAGAAATAATATTTTTCAGCCCCTTGGGCAATACAAGTACATCGGATAAATATGATACATGTCCAGAACTTAATATAACAGTCTTTGATCCAACATGACTAGCAGGTACACTATGTCCGCTACCAACGTTGATCAAGACTTCTCGTTCCGCCAGCTTCCTACTTCGTTCCAGACCCTGGTTCAAAACACAAATGTGAGCACTAGCTCCCGAGTCAAGAATCCACGAAGTGGAAAATACAGTAAATGAACAATAAGTTTCTGAAACTTTACCTGAAGCCCCAGAAGCTCGAAGCTTGGGGCAGTCCCTTTTTCAATGGCCCAGCTCTTGACAGTGAAGGCACCGATCAGTTGCCTTCGGAACATTAGGCACGTTCATTTTAGCCTTGCCTTTTTTCTTAATTCCTCCTTTTGGCTTATTAGGCTTGTGCTTGGGCTTGTTCGACTTAGATCTCTTAGACCTTGTAGTCACAACAAGCGCAACCTCTTTTCCCTTTCCTTTCTTTAGCTCACGCTGAGTCTGAACCAGCGTGTTCATGAGTTCAGGAAGCGAAAATCGCCTATCGCTCAGATTATAGTTTATAATAAACTGAGCAAATGAAGCTGGGAGTGACTGAAGGATCAGGTCAATCTGAAGCTCGTTATGAATGGGACAACCGAGAGAACTTAGTTCCTCGATGTACCCAATGAGCTTACGCACATGTGCCGCAACATCTGCACCCTCAGGCATCTTGGTATGAAAGAGATTGTCGGCAGCACGGTATCGAGACGATCTCGACTGCTCGCCGTACAACTCCTTCAGATGAATCAATATCTCGCGCATTTGCATACCCTCATGCTGGCGCTGCAGATCATTATTCATCCCAGCTAACATATAAGCCTTGACACGGGCACTATCAGCCATCCATTTGGCATAATATTCCCTGTCATCATCACTCGCACCCTCTTGGGGTTCGAGTGGTATGGGTCCCTCAAGGACATACTCTAGGCGTTCCAGAGTGAGGACTATCCTCAAATTACGGAGCCAGTCCGCAAGGTTTGGACCCTCCAAACGATTTTGCGTGATCAGTAAATTGAATGGTGACGTCATTTTGAATACAAACAAGAAAGAAAACAATCTGCAGAAAATAAAGCATTGAAGGGGTCAACGTATTATTCTACAAGCACAAATAAGGACTTTAACAATTTGGCTTGCTCCCACTATTTTTCTCAAAATCTCATTCTCCCGATAGAGATTTCGGAAACCTCGTTGATAGTTTCATAGTGGAGTTGATTTCCCCGCTCCGCAGAAATGAACCTCAACCTAACAGTTTGTTGGCCCATTACTCGGACGGCGCCGTGTCCCACACGAACCCATAGACGTACCCGTGTCCAACATGAATCCATCTCATGAGTATTTCAACTACTTTGTCTCCGGTCAGGAACCCTCACCCTAACAGGAGTAATTGGGAAATAACCGTCTAAGTGTAACCTATCAACGTCTGGCTCAATCCTAACATTTAGAAATTCCGCCCGTAGGATAACTCTTTATAGGACGTGAATATGTTTCGGAGAGCGACGTTTAGACAGTCACCCGAAATATCAACAACGAGAGCGAAATGTTTGGCGCCGATAAATCGGAACAAACCGCACATATACCCATGTCGTTTCAATAACGAGCTTGACTTTATTGTCTTAACGCACCCGAGCCAACTACGACAAGAGCGAGATGATTGGCGCCGATAACTCGGAACAAACCGCACATGACACTCAAGCGCAATGGTTTCGAGCTTGATAGAAGACAGGACCAGTCCTTTACCCACTTAGTATTTTGTCCAACCGGGAGAATACGTCTCACACACAAAAGCACTTAATATACGCACGTAACGTCAAACAAACATGCACGTAATTGCAGTAAATCTAGTTTGCCTATAAGACCGTCTGCGTGGACTATTTCTACTCTACTACATTTATATTGTTAAAAATACACATCTCTACGCCGTCGGCTTCAAACCGTGTTCTCGAACGATCTCCAAGGCTTCGAACGGCCATCTCATGATTCCTCTTCATACTCGTACAACCATCGTGCTAAACTAATTTCTAAAAATTAATAAGGTACAAGACGGGGGGATCAGCTGTCCCAAACAACCCGTATATTAACGAATAAATTACAACCGGGGGGGACCTTGTCACCCTTAACATATCACCCGGAAATAGAGCCTAAGTCCACGCCGACGTCTTAATACGTGTCATACATATATATACATACAACATAAACACGTTCACGACAACAAAACGCTTAAAGAAACCAAAACGAAATTTGGGCTAGTCCTAGACTTAGGAGCCCAGTGTCAAGTTACGAACCGTGAGGAGACTCCCACTAGGGTTTTCTCTCCACGTTGCTACGCTACGTCGGACCGCTCGCAACTAAGCGAACTCCGACTGAGCGAGCGCTCGGTTTACAAACTCGAACTAAGTACAACTCATGCTATGACGCTCGAGCGACTTAGTGACTTGCACAACCGAGTTCGTTTCGGACTCGTTTATGTCGTTTCTTAGAACCGAGCCTATGGCTCTGATACCACTGTTGGGAAACCCCGGGTGACCCGAAGCCTTGCCCCGGACGCAGCGGAAGTATTGAAAGGGTCTCCCAGGTTCCCCGTTGAAACGAGTGAATTTCAAAAATTTCCTCGTTCCCGCCACAAGATCAAACTCGGTATAAAGAAAAACATGCATGTATACACGTATTAAGGTTTAGAACATTACCCTCGTCGCGAAGATCCTTAGCTCCCTAGCTCACGAACTGCGCCGAAGAGAGTCACGCCGACCCCGTGAAGATCCTTAGCTCCCTGACAGCTTTGCGGCAGTTTAGTATTTCGATCCGATCGAGGGGTAAACGATGTCCGATTGACCTGAAATTTTAACCATAGTTAAAAAACCCATCAATATTGATTCTGACCAAAGGGATTCTCAATCCGAGGTCTATATTGTGAGATATGAATTTTTGAAGCTACTGCAACTTTGCAGATGGGCTTCACAACCATGATAAGTCTTGCTCATCATTGTGAACCCTATTTATGCTTCAACTATTACCATTTTCGTTCAGTAAATATCCGTCCATGTAAATATAGTTTCTAAAACATATATTTAATATTTTATTAACATCTCTAAGACCGTTAAGTTAATTTACATCTCATATTAGTTAGGCACTATCACAGTGATCATTTTTAAGCCCGACTCTCTTGGTTCGTCTCAACCCGGCAAGGGAGGAATCCAAGAATTCGGTAAGTGCCTAGCCAATCCCGCGGTACCGAATAGATCCCGTGTTGAGTACGATCTTCGATCTACGAACCGACTATAGATTATCGTCGTACGTATAGACCCTTCACATATGTCCCGATCAAGTGAGAGTCATGGTTACGTCAAACTCACTAGACTCGACTCTATGAAAAATTCGTGACTGGCGAAATTACTAAACTGCTCTCCACGTCCCACGTGAGTCAGTTTATTGCTTCGGCCGAAGACTTTGTAATTTCCCATCCCCGAATATGCATAGGACATATATCTCGGTTACTAACGAGACAGTGAATCCCTCACGATAGTCTAAGCACGACAGTTATCCTTCGTTGTCAAGACCGCATGTCGCCGCCGACCCATGTTCGTTCTCGAACAAGGTGGGCCTAGCAAACTAGTAACAAGTCAAGACCCCAAAGTCAACTCCGTCAAAGACCCTTTGGTCTAAGGTCCACGCACACTACTATAGTCAATCGATCGATCATTGACGCTACCCAGAGTAACATAAGGCCCATGTGATCGTCGATTGCGAGTCGTGTCCAAGTACAAGTTAATTTCCTAATTCAACTTATACCAACGTTACGACCTCCCACTTCCCAAGCGAATGGTTGGCACAACCATATAAGAGTCGTCAACAAATAAGTCGTAATTGACGCTCAGTCACCCTACTGAGGTCTAAGACTTATGGACTAATTTAATATCGGAAAATTATAGATCACCGGTGCCCCTCTCTCATCCCATGAGAATCGGTGACTAAATTCACGATATATGGGATTTATTTATTTACCGTCTCACCGGATGCCTAATGAGACTTAATAGGTAAATAAATAATATGCCTTTAAAGAATTAATATAAAAATATAAATTCCATTAATACGTATAAGAATACATTATTCAAATACATAACGAATAATACATCGATTATTAAATACATGCCCTATTCATTACATCCTCGAATGGCATTCCGAGGGCACATCCCCAACACGATCATGGTACATATATGTAAGAGATAAAGGTACGTGACTATACAGGATATATGTAAAGATAAGGTACTTCATATATTCTCGTTATGGTACGCTATATATACACATAATGGTACAAACTTGCAGATTATGGTACTATGTCTGTCAAAAATAAAAGGGACTTCATAAATTCTTGTTATGGTACGCTATATATATAAGTGGCACAATTAACCTGCATGTTATGGTACTCTCTATGTAGAAAAGGTACACTGATATGAAGGATAAGGTACTTCATATATTCTGGTTATGATACGCTATATATATACATAATGGTACGGTAAATCTGCACATTATGGTACTCTGTATGTAAAAGATAATGTACACTAATATAAAACTTATGGTACTGCATAAAATACAGACAAAAGTCTCATACAACTACACAACAAACGACATCCATGTGTCTCCAAACAGTCTCATTCACAAGACAAATAACTTAACGAACATAAACAACACAGTCTCCAAACAGTCTCATCCCCAAGTCAAATAACTGAATTTAACAACAAAGTCTCCAAACAGCCTACGTTGCCAAATTGGAGTGGGTTAAACTCTGGATCCACAGTCTTCTTTCATAGATACCCATACTTCCGTGCCCAACAATTCATCAGAAAATGAGCTTGCACAAAATAGAAATGACATTAATGCAGAGCTGCAACATGATCGACGAATGTTAAAACTTACCAATGCTCAAGCGGCCCAGGTCATCTTATGCGAGGCCATCGGATCCCGAACGCAGATCAAAAGAGCGCTGGCACCTGGAAGAAAGCTCAGATCTGTTCTGTGGAGGCATTTCTGCAAAAATGTAAACTGCTAATAAGCAGTACTGTTTTATACACACACGGCGTACCAATTTGCCCAAACAGATGGTACTAAATACAGTGATCGTGTAGTACCAAAACATATTGACACCATTCGAATAAACCCAAATCGACTCATTCCAAAACCCAAATCGACAACAATTATTCCACCCATTTGAAGATACACGCACAAAGCTACCATAGTAAATTGAACCATTCCAAATAAACCCTAATCGAACAACAAATCGATGTCATTCGAAAAACCGCAGCTATTGTTACGAGCATTAACAAAAAATGCTTAAACCCAACGAATAACGGCAAAATCAAACTAGATACAAGCCTATTGGCAACAGGAATACCACGACATACTGTAATGTTGCGAAGGCTTACCTGTCGATTTCAGAAGGGGAATACTACGCGAACAAGAATCCACGACCTTGAATCTGAAGCAAAAACATATGCTGGTCGATTTCTGGAGAAAGTCGCGCGATTTGGTTGGTTTGGGATGGTGCGAATTTTTTTTTTTTTTTTTAAGAACAAACGTAAGGTGAAATAAGAAAGTAGGTAAAGGATGTAATATATCAGTTTTATCAGGGTAAATCCGTCAGTTAGGTACCTATCAGTAAAATAAAATTCAAGTAGGTACCTAGGATAAAAACAAGTCTGACAAGGGACTGAAGTGTTTAATATTTATTGATGTAGGTATTTAAGTGTTGAATCCCCTTTATATAATATATATTTATATTTTTTACATAAAAACTATAACAAGGTATAAATATTATATATTTATATAAAATATCATCCGGGTCGGGTCTCGGGGCGGGCTTGATCGGACCCGGGACCCGGCCCGGACCCGACCGGGTTGAATCCTTTAGGACCCGAGACCCAGCCCGTTACCCGAATATTGAAAAAAACCCGCCCCATTAGGGGCGGGTTTTGGCGGGTCCGGATTTGGACCCGCCCCATTGCCATGCCTATTTCTATGTTATAATTAAACAAAACCCTTAAAAATATGTACCCATACTTTCATACTGCGTAGAAATGAATGACCGGATTCTTTTGGGACGTCGAAAAACATTCGAAAACGCCAAGAGTAGTCTCATAGAACATTCAATTGTGATTTTAAAAAGCATATGCAAGTAGAAGTTCCTCCCAACAAGACGCATAAAATATCACAAATTACCAAACCACACACATAAATACACGTTTATTCACCATATACATAAATCATCAAGCACATTGTAATAATCTTATAAGCAAATTCACCCACTTCTAAGTTCTGACGCACGTGTTCCATGACAAGCCCACCCTTTCCCTTCCTCCTCGCCTTCACCCCCTCCTTCTCGCTGCCGCCGCCGGCGGAGGCCAAAGCACACTTGGGGTGGAGATCAAAGTCGCACTCCTCACAGTAATACGACCAAACCCGCCCAGCACCTCCACAGCCATCGCAGTTGAAGATCTCACGCTTTACAAGCGACAGCTCGTGGTCGTGGGACTCATGCCTCGCCTTCTCCGGCCAGCCGTCGGCCATCTTCTCCAGCGCATCTTCGATCTCCTTAATCCTCTCGGCGGTGAAGGGGTAAGCCTCCGCGCCGTGGTACATGATGAGCTCACGAACCTCCGTCGACACCGTTTTCCCAGTCGGGCCGACGGCGGCGACCATTGGGATTCCCTTGACTTTGAAGAGGCGGCTCAGCGACTGCTTCCTTGGGTCGCCGAAGGGTAGGGCTAGCCACGGCATCGTAGCGAAGAACTCGTCGAAGGAAGCTTGGTCTCTGTCGCTGGAGATGAATATAACTTCGAGCTTTTGGTTGTGTTCTTCGTTGATCTTTTGATAGGCTTCTTTGAGCATAGGGAGAAATGCACGGCACGGTGGGCACCAGTGGGCGGAGAAGTATAGGAGTATATGTCTTTTCCGATGAGGTCAGAAATGGGAACCTGAAAAATGAATGGCTTTGCTTGAATCAACTTGAACACAGTAATAAAGACGTCGGCTTTACGAATGAACTGAAGTTTTTCTTCGAATTTCTTGGATTTTCGGTGTTATAGAAGATATGGGTTACGGATTTTCTTACCTTAAAGCTGTCTTTTCCGATCACAAAAATCAAGATCGCCCAACACCAAGATAGATTCTAGGGTCTGCGCTTCAAGCTTTGCCTTGTCTAATTCTTCGAGCTCGGCGAATTTCTCGGGCGTGAAAGGGTAGGCCTTGGCGCGTGTTCCTCGATAGCTTCGCAGACGTTCAAGTGAAGCGTCTTACCATCGGGCCCAATTACTACAACGGCGGGGAGGCTGCTGATTTCGAAGTATCGAAGCAGCTTATCGCGGAGCTTATCCTTGACGGGCAACGACAGCCATGGAAGGCTTTCGAATTCTTCTTTAAAAGATGAATCATCCTCGTCGAGGGGTATCATCACGATTTCGAATTCCTCGCCAGATTCTCTCAAGCTTCTGTAAGCGTCGGCGAGCTTTGAGTTGAACTCGATGCATCCTCGATAAGTCAGCAAGGCGAAATAGAGGCCGACGGTTTTACCTTCCAGGTCAGAAATAGGTACCTAATACGTAAGACGATGCAAAAGAAAATTCAGTCATGGAACCAAAACGACCAAAGCAGACGAACGAAGAGAAGTTTTGAGACCTTTCTCCCATCTGCTGCAATCACATAGTCGCGAGATTTGGACAAGAGTAAGGACTTCAGCGACTGATTCCTCCTAGCTTCTTCTTCTTGTTCCTTCAGTTTCTCGATGTGTTCTGAGGTAAAAGGGTAGCCTTCTGATCCGTTTTCATGGATGACTTCGACCCCTTCGCTGGTCAGTATACGACCATCCTCGTCGAGGATCACAAGGTGGGGAATTCTGCTCACGCCGAACATTTCGTTGAGCTGTTCGCGAGCCTCGGAATCGGAGAATGGAATGGCAAGCCAAGGCATCTTAGAGAAGTACGAATCGAACGATTCGCTGTCTTCGTCGCCAGAAACGAAGACGACCTCGAAATTGCATCCTTGTTGATGGAGTTCATCGTAAGCTTCCACCAGTTTTGGAGTGAATCTGTGGCACGGCCCACACCACGGCGCAGAGAAATACAGCCCAACTACTTTGCCCTTCAAACCATCGTCGACTTTCACCTACAAATCATCGACAGCTTTGTTCCTCAGCAAATTGATACACTTCAATTGGTGTTTCTTAATCGACCCCAAAGCATCACGATATGAACAGCGAACCAAAATATTAAACTAAGAAAGGATAAACATCCATCCGATTACAACGAGCTCGTAACTAGCCCATTGGAACCACATAAACCCTAGAAATCAACCAATAGGCAAGAACCCACTAATTCTAATCGTAAATTTGTCTTCCGCTTACCTGATCGCCGTTATTCCGCACAAGGAAGTCCCTGTTTGAGGAGCACAAAACAGCACTAAGATCGACGATTTCTGAGGTCTCCATGGATCGTAGGTGGAGAAAACGTAATCTTTCTTCTTCAGAGTTCAGAAGATTTCACACAATCGCTGAAGAAGAGTAAGCTCGCCTTATATAGACGCAACACATTGACTGAATAGGCAAAGTGTAAAAGATAGTTTAGGCCATTTCCTGATTTTTTTCTTACGGACGAATATAGTAATGGGAACCAAGTAAGTCTGTTTTGACGAGGACTTGGAATTAATTACCCATAATTAATATAATATTTTTTATTTTATCGAAAAATACTTAGCACTATTACATATTAATCATTGTGACATCTCTACACATAATTCACATTTAAGTCCTTTTCCATTATGAAAACTTGAAGAAGCTTCCAATTAACATACCTTTTGCAAAGTGAAATAACTAATATAGTCATTTTGCGAAAATATATTCCCGTTACCCTACTTTATTCATAATCTCAACGTAAAAAGAACAAAAAAAAAAGAATGGAAAGGTGTGCAACTCAATTCACTATTATTCCGTTTATATATTAACAAATTTTTACTTTTGCAATAATTTAACGTGGCACTTATCTTCACGTTTCTAATGTGATGTGAGCACGATGGTGGGCTTGTACTAATGGGCCAGTTAATTATTATGTATGAATGGGCCCATTCTATTAAAGCAAGAGATGATAATCATAATATTCTGAAACTTTACGGTGATGCAAAAACTATATTTATTTGTACTATTCGGACATAATCATCACAAACTAGCAAAAGATAGAGGTGACAGATATTATAACAAAGTAAAAGTTTTCACACGACTTTGTACACCAACCCTTCAGCAAAACAAAGCCAAAAATGCTTCTTCTACTCTTCAACACGGACGGAAGAATAATAATGTTCCTTGTTGTATAAAAAATGTTCGGCCAAAACTCTTGAATTTAGAGAAGCACTACATATTCCCTCTTTCACATTACAAGACAGATTAAATATAAATAAAGAACATATCCACGAAAAACCGAGTAAAGAAGCAATCAAAAACTGTGAGCCTTGCTTCATTCCTCCCTCGATACTTCTTCTCATGTGTGATCTTTGCTTTGCTTCCACTCAACGAACATTTAACTAATAAATTCATTACCATTCATCGGAAGCTATTCAACCAAAGTCTTGAATAGGAAACATTCAATAATAATAATAACCAATGTCACGTCAGCCTACTGAATTATATCCAAATAATGGATATTCCTCTCACTAGATCACAGCCCAGCAGCACTTCTCACAGTAACAGCAACGGTTTCGACTTTTCTCAAGTATCTATAGTTGGCCGTGAAGCTATTTCCGTGGGTTCTTGCGTAGGGGCCGATTCTTGAGCAGGCGGCA